>JAFVLL020044336.1:0-23163 GCA_021397915.2 Tor tambroides | reverse complement strand
GCGCAGACTCTGGCTCCAAACGAAGCTCTACCGCGCAGACTCAGGCTCCAAACGAAGCTCTACCGCTCAGACTCTGGCTCCAAACGAAGCTCTACTGCGCAGACTCAGGCTCCAAATGACGTCATTTACTCAAGATGGCAGCGGCCATACTGAGATGAATTGGCTTCAAATTTCTATAGTGGAAGGAAGTGGAGACGCGTCATCCATCTTTTTTTACAGTCTATGTTTTTACTGCATTTTTGATCAAATAAATGCAGCCTTGATGAGCAGAAGAGTTTCAGAACATCAACATTCGAGTTCGAGAACTATTACCTATCCCTATATAGACCAATACATTCACCACAGATGCTAAACTTGTTAAAATAAGGTTTAAAAACTAAAAACATCCATATTCCTCAGATATATAACACCTGATATATAACGCGCTTGTCCGCGACTGACTGTTGGTGATCTATTAATAGAGAATAGATTATATTATATTTTATAGCTCAGTGGTTGTTCCTCAAGTTTAGTATAACCAAACACACTACAACCATTTACACAACTAACCAAACCTATAACCAGACAGTCACTGAATCAACAGCTTAGAAGCTGACATTAGGCCAACACAAATAAACTGTATAACATACCTTAAAAGAAGCTGAAACTCCTCAAAACTATATTTTGTGTCTATGAGGTGTAAAAACTTTGGAAAAGTGAAAAAACTCTCCACAGGTCGCCATAGAAAAAATTTTTGGATGGATACATCAAAAGTAGGTCAGTACACTTAAATCAAAACACGATATGGACTAGTGTCTGTGATTATTAAGCCGCAAAAGACTATTTAAATATAAATCCTGCATGTTCTGCGTGTCTCTGTGTGAATGAATGGCGCAGACGCGCGGTTTCCTTTACTACAAACATACTGAAGCGTGTGGCGCCCGCGGTGTTTTCAGCCTCAATATATGACTACATAAACACATGAATCTCTAGAACTGCTCTGAGACTCACTTCATCAGCATTTTACCGTTTCTTTTGAGTAAAAGTCAAGTCAAGTCACCTTTATTTACATAGCGCTTTTAACAATACAGATTGCGGCAAAGCACTTAACAGTATCAAATTGGAGGATAGAGTGTCAGTAATGTATAATAATAAGATTAAACACTCAATTTTCAGTTAAGGGCATTTCATTATTGAATTCAGAGACGTCATTGTCTAGCTCAGTTTAGTTTAAATAGTATCTGTGAAATCAAATCGACGATAATCGCTAGAAATTAAGTGTTCCTAAAACTACCATCATATCACATACAAACAAACTCGGTCTTCACAGCAACCCTTCAAAATAAAAGTGATGTTTAACTTAAAGAAACGGTGACAGAAATATTAAACTAATGATAATAATACTACTACTAATAAAATTATTATTAAAACATTATTTTAAAGGAATATTTACTAGAAAATTATTTACCAGAATTTATTTAGCAGAAAAATGTAAAATACATAATATAGTACTTCTGGATGGAAAACAGAATTTGGTAAAAATAAAAATGAATTTGAGATATTTAGAATTTTTCATAGGGCCATTAAAATGTAATTTTTGTTAATCATTTAATAAATTGCTGTTTAATATTGTAAGTTTCATGATTTCAATTAATTAGACATGCTTTTTGATGAATAAAATTTAATTTAACCATTAAAACAGAGTCTAGAAAAATTAAAATGGAAAAAACGGAATCCAGAAAAATTAAAATGGAATTTGGGAAAAAATAAAATGGATTTCATATGGCCCTAAATCTCTGACTATAATCAGTCCCTATAGATTTTCGCAATTCCGCGTTTGCTGAATCCAACGCAAAATCCACAAAATGTTGCATCTTTTGACCGCATAATTCGTAATTTCACCGCAAAATAATCGCAAAAATTGAGGTCTCGCAAAAAACAAAATTATAACGATCTAACAGAATTATACCTCATTTTATTACAGTCGGAATGCATTATTTTCATGAGCATACAGATGTGGACCTGCTATGGAATCAAACGCAAGCAGTTAACGATGTCTTAAGATAGACACCTGCTGGACATGAGTGAAATGAAGTATGCAAAAGTGATTTACTGTTTTATATGGCTGTATGTGACGATATAAGAGTCAAATCAACAGAGATTTGTGTTTAGCCTTTTTAATGTTTACTGCAAGAAAATTACATGCAATATTTAATTTGACCTGTTGATATTAAGTTGATCATTCCTTTATATTTCCTCCAGACTACATGAAATTCCAAAATATTCCATTTTAGGGAAATTATTTCTGACAAAACTAAGATATCAGACCAAAACTGCACCAAGAGCACCATCTGTGTCTCAATAGATGACTTTCTCGATAGATGTTATCTGTTCCTGACGCACAAAACACTTCAAGACTGGATTATTGTACTGAATATCATGTCAATTACAGAAGTTTCCATCAGTAAGCTTCAAAATGCAGCAGATTCTTAGCAGATCCAGACAATCTGATCATATATATATAAATATATATAAAGGTCTCAGTGCTCTAGCTCCTCTAAGTGATCTTCCATCCATCGCAGTATAATCTGTCCCACTCACATATCAGTTCCAGTCTTCAGCAAAGTGCTGCTTCTGTTCTGAGATCTTTCCAGCGATCAGACACAGGACTATCTGATCCGCACCATGGGTTTACCAGTCCCTATTATGATTATTATGATCATCTTACATCAATTATGGAGCAGAGCTCTTCTAATTTGTCAGCGAATGTTCTCAGTGCTCGATACTTAAGTGATCTTCTATAACGCTCTGATTATTTCTATGCTGGAAAAACTCTGGCCTGCTGAGAGAGATGGATTTTCCAAATGAGCCGCGGCTCCTGAAGTGTGGAGTGTTTGTGACGCTGAATCTCATCCAGAGTCCACTCTGACTCTCAAACACACAGCATGCTGTCGTATCAGCGGTTTGAGACGGCTCCGTAAACCCAGCGTTCACCCGTAAACACAATGTAGATATAAGCATTTGTAATGCATGCTTTATGCTAATATGTTTAGAAATATGTTCAGCAATTCTGAATGTATAAATATTAAAGAAGTGAAACAATCCAAAGATGTTTTGCATGAAGTTAAAACAGGCTGAATGCAGATAATGAGCGGACCTTCTCAAACCCAATGTCTTCTGCTGCCGCACACAAACATACACTTATGAGCGGCTGAACAAATGATACAGCACACAACACAGAAAAACACGGCAAAACACTGTCAGTGGGAGAAAAACGGACTCAACGTCAAACATCTGCATACCAGGGTGAGTTTGCTGTCACTAAAACACTATTATAGTTTTGATTACTTGGAATTAGATTTTATTTGTGTATTTTCTGTTTTCTTTTTAATTTTAGCTAAAGTTTTAGTAATTTTGTTTTTGTAGTTTTTTCAACAGCCTTCTCCATCAGATCCACAAAGAGATGTGATCTGATCATCATCAGTCTGTCTGGAATGACATGAAGAAACAGAACAAACTGAGACAGACTCAATCCAGAAGAACTGATGCTTCAAGAAACCTCCTGCAAAGCTCCTGAGAAACTCTGAGCAAGTGCAGCTAGAGCAAAAGCTGCTTTAAACACAAAGATGCTCACACCAAATGATGATTTCATTTAGTTCATAGAAGTTCATTGATAAAGAAAATCTATTTCTGACAGCATCCTCATTTTACAGCATTTTTACACAAGTGCCTAAAACTTTGAACAGTACTGTAGCTTTGCAGGAGGTTTCTTGAAGCATCAGTTCTTCTGGATTTAGTCTGTCTCAGTTTGTTCTGTTTCTTCATGTCATTCCAGACAGACTGGATGATGATCAGATCAGATCTCAAAAATCTCACTGGATTATTACAATTAATGGCTAAATCAATGAACTGATATTTCCTACTGACACACTACAGCAAAAGATAGAAATAACTGACTTCAAACCATTTTTAGCTGAAAACACTAGTGTTCTGATCATTTTGGCCACCGCTGTATATATAATTTTTATTTCAGTTTTAGTTTTAGTTAAGTATGTAAAGTTAAACTAACAGAAAATGAGAAATGATGCTTTGGCAACCAGCTAAATTTATTTATGTATTTATTTAAATTTCTTTTATTTCAGTTAACATTTATTTTATTTCAAGTAATAAAAATGTTTTTGATTTTAGTTTTCATTAACGATAATAACCATGTTGCACACAATGATGATGGGTAGAAAATCATAAATCAAATGAATGTTCCAGGTTCAAAACAATGGAAGCCTGCTTCATCCACAGAATAAAAAATAAATAAATAAATAAAATTGTGACTTTTTATCTCACAATTCTGACAATTTTTTTTGCATTTTTCAATCGAAAGATAAGTCTTGATTCTGATTGAAATTTATTTGAGATTATCACAATTATCTTTTTACATTTTGTATCCTGTGGTGAAAACCAGCTTCCATAATAAAGTCCTGAAGTTGCTGATGTATGTCATGTGAACACATATGTGTCCCTGGAGCACAAAAAGCAGTCTTCAGTAGCACAGGTATATTTGTAGCAATAGCCACAAATACATTGTATGGGTCAAAATTATCCATTTTTCTTTTATGCCAAAAATCATTAGGATATTAAGATCATGTTCCATGAAGATATTTTGTGAATTTCCTGCCGTAAATATATCAAAACTTCATTTTTGATTAGTAATATGCATTGCTAAGAACTTCATTTGAACAACTTTAAAGGAGATTTTCTCAATATTTAGATTTTTTTGCACCCTCAGATTCCAGATTTTCAAATATTGTCCTATCCTAACAAACCATACATCAATGGAAAGATTATTTATTCAAATCTCAATTTCAAAAAACTGACCCTTATGACTGGTTTTGTGGTCATGTGTAGTGTGTATGTGTGTATCGGAGAGTGTGTTTGAGACTGACCGTCGCATCCTCGCTCCACCTGGCCGACTCTGTGGAGTGCGTCTGCGAGCAGGTCCGGCAGTCGGCCGTTCAGGTCCACTGAGGCCAGGCAGCCCTGATAGCCGTCTCTGGAGGCGATCAGCTTCGGCAGGCTGTTGTACATGCTCTTGGCTACTCCACCGATATACAGCTCTCCTGTGGAAGAGAGGAGACGCTCAGCAGACCACATTCATCTCATCTGATCAGCTGGAGTTCACTGCTCAAGTCACATCAGCTTCGCTCGTTGCTGAAACCCATGAAAACCTGAGAGACACTCCAGAAACTCTGTGGAGACTCAAAGGACTCTTACATTTCTGCATCATTTTAGTCTTTCTCCTTATAGTTTTACAGCTTCCGTCAGGTCTTTCAGAGATATGAGTCAGATAATATTCAAATTTAAAGCCCTCTGAGATATAAAACATTCATGCGCAAGATAAAATCAAACAGTCTTGGCGACAGCAAACTGGAAATCATCCACTTTTTAATACAATCACAATAAAGTTCTTTATCCATAATAACACTTCCTCCAGTGGAAAAGTCCATCTCTTGCTTCAGTTCAACTGTCTCTCACATCAAAACCCAGCCACATATTAGTTTAGAGCTGTTTTGTCTTGTAAACGCTGCTTGATCTGTGCAGATTTCTCTCCTGATTCAGACCAGAACACTATTTAGTTTCACTCCTCTACATCTGGATGACTTGAGGGTGAGCACAATTTCAGCAAATTCTCATTTTTTGGCTGAATTATTCCTTTGTCTTTGCTTCTAATTCTGCTTAATTTGCTCTGTATCATTCGCTTAAACCACAACAATCATTTAAAATGATTCAAAATCTCACAATATCAGCACTCGTACAACAAACCCAGCTAATAAAACATGTTTAGCATGTTAAACTATTCTTCATATCTCACACAGAGAATCAGGCTCTTCTGGTTTTCATCATTTGTAATCTATCAGTTGAATTATATAAAGGTTTGGCCCAGTTTCAGCTGTATGATGACAAACGTGTGTTAATAATTCACAGATGAATGTCAGGAATAAACAGACTAACACGTTCAGAGAATTTGTTCAGTTTTTTTATATATTCTTCTTGATATACTATTATTATAATTATATAAATATTATTGATACATTCTTATATGTTTTATTAATGTTTAAATTCATTTTTATTTTATATTTTGTTAATTTTAATGTTTTAGTAATTCTGTTGTTTTGGCATTTGTATTATTATTTTTATTATCTATATAGTTCTAATTCATTCTTATTTCAGTTTTAGTTAGTTCTAGTTAGATACTCCAAGTAAATAAAAATGAGAAATGTGTCTTTTTTAATATATTTTATTTTATTTCATTTAATGTTGATTTATTTTATTTTATTTTTTTTTTTTTGGTTTTAATTTTAGTTTTAATTTTAATAATAATGTTGCTTGAGATGAAGTGGATTTGATGCAGGAAAGCAGTTTTTGTGTTTTATCTTGAGATCTTTAAAATGAAGGATTTGCATCAATAGACAAAGACAAACTGATTCTTCTGCTGCATTTGTTTTATATAATAATATCAATCAATCAGGAGATGAAGATCATATATGGGAGCTGGAATGAGTTTTCTGAAGTTTGTGAACATCATTCCATGATGTTCTTCACTCACACACACGCACACGCACACGCACACGCACACGCACACGCACACACACACACATACACACACACAGAGCATCCTGTGATCGATACTAATTCCAGACTAACTAGCGGGTCGATGTGAGCGCTGGAGTCGTGTGCAGACCAGAAACACAGCTAGTTAAAGCCAGCGGTTAGTCCTGACATCAGCAGCTGAAGACATGTCCACTGCACTAATCGACCAATCACACCCCTCCACTGCTCCTGCGGCTCATCATGTGACATCACACACTCAATATACACACTCCTGTTAAAATGTTTGGGGTTAGTGAGTTTTTATAGAACTTAATACGTTTACACAAACTTCCCATAACACCCGATGTACTCGTTACATCGTAAGAAGAATGGCATCTACGCTAATATTAGTCTGTTTCTTTCTTATTCCGAGATCACCGTTCATTCCGGATCAGATGTTCACTGCAGTCACCAGATCCAGTCCGTATCCGGATCAGATGTTCACTGCAGTCACCCGGATCCAGTCCGTATCCGGATCAGATGGTCACTGCAGTCACCCGATCCAGTCCGTATCCGGATCAGATGTTCACTGCAGTCACCCGGATCCAGTCCGTATCCGGATCAGATGTTCACTGCAGTCACCCGATCCAGTCCGTATCCGGATCAGATGTTCACTGCAGTCACCCGATCCAGTCCGTATCCGGATCAGATGTTCACTGCAGTCACCCGGATCCAGTCCGTATCCGGATCAGATGTTCACTGCAGTCACCCGGATCCAGTCTGTATCCAGATCAGATGTTCACTGCAGTCACCCGGATCCAGTCCGTATCCGGATCAGATGGTCTTTGCAGTCACCCGATCCAGTCCGTATCCGGATCAGATGTTCACTGCAGTCACCCGGATCCAGTCCGTATCCGGATCAGATGGTCTCTGCAGTCACCCGATCCAGTCCGTATCCAGATCAGATGTTCACTGCAGTCACCCGGACCCAGTCTGTATCCAGATCAGATGTTCACTGCAGTCACCCGGACCCAGTCTGTATCCAGATCAGATGTTCACTGCAGTCACCCGGACCCAGTCTGTATCCAGATCAGATGTTCACTGCAGTCACCCGATCCAGTCCGTATCCAGATCAGATGGTGGATCAGCTTCTTGACAGACAGGCAGCAGCTAGTGAGGCTGCGAAAATACACATCCAGCACCCGTACTAACAGCACTGGAGCTCCTCAGGGCTGCGTTCTCTCCCCACTGCTCTTCTCCCTCTACACAAATGACTGCACATCTAAAGACCCCTCTGTCAAGCTCCTGAAGTTTGCAGATGACACCACACTGATCGGCCTGATCCAGGATGGTGACGAGTCTGCTTACAGACAGGGGGTTAAGGAGCTGGCTGTCTGGTGCAGTCTTAACAACCTGGAGCTGAACACGCTCAAAACTGTGGAGATGATCGTGGACTTCAGGAGAAACCCCCCTGCTCTCCCCCCACTCACCATCATGAACAGCACTGTGACTGCAGTGGAGTCATTCAGATTCCTGGGCACCACAATCTCCCAGGACCTGAAGTGGGACAATCACATAGACTCCATTGTGAGAAAGGCCCAGCAGAGGTTGTACTTCCTTCGCCAGCTGAGGAAGTTCAACCTGCCACAGGAGCTGCTGAAACAGTTCTACTCCGCCATCATTGAATCCATCCTCTGCACTTCAATAACTGTCTGGTTCAGCTCAGCTACCAAATCTGACCTCAGAAGACTACGGAGGGTAGTCCGGACTGCTGAGCGAATCATTGGTACAACCCTCCCCAGTCTCCAAGAACTGTACTTATCCAGAGTGAGCAAAAGGGCTGGTAAAATCACTCTGGACCCCTCACATCCAGCACACTCCCTCTTTGAACTGTTACCGTCTGGTCGACGCTACAGAGCTCTGAGCACCAGAACGACCAGACACAGGAACAGTTTCTTCCCTCAGGCAATCCATCTCATGAACACTTGACAATAATTATGGTACACACACTACTTATACTCTTATACACTTATTTATCTAACACACATACTTAGTCTATATTTCAATTGCACATAATATACCAGTACATACAAAACTGTCTACTGTTATATACCTGTACATACAATTGTCAATTTGTATATTGTTATTCCTTATTTACTTGTTCTTTTTAATTCTTCTTTTTATTATCTGTGTTTTTTGTTCTGTCACTGTCATTCTGTTGCGCTGCGGAAGCTTCATGAAAACAAATTCCTCGTATGTGTAAACATACCTGGCAATAAAGCTCATTCTGCTTCTGGTTCTGATTCTGAGACGACCTCTACAGCCCTGAACGTCAGCGGAGATCAAGACACCTAGATGAGCTCCAGAGACAAATCCCCAGTGAGAACCTCGTCACCTAGACAGCCATCAGGACAAGACCACGGGAACCAAATGAGTCCTTTACAAAATCTGACTTTGCAGCAGTTGGAATTGAACTGCTGTTTCGTCTGGCCAGAGGAGAACTGGCCCCCCGACTGAGCCTGGGTTCTCCCAAGGTTTTTTTCTCCATTCTGTCACAGAGGGAGTTTTGGTTCCTTGCTGTCGCCTCTGGCTTGCTCAGTTGGGGACACTTATTTTCCAGCGATATTGTCTACATGATTGCATGGATACTATTTAAACTAAACTGAGCTGGACGATGACATCATTGAATTCAATAATGAACTGCCTTTAACTGAAAATTGAGTGTTTAATCTTGTCATTTTACATTGACACTATTTTCCTATTCTGATATTGGAAATTTGCTTTGACACAATCTGTATTGTTAAAAGCGTTATATAAATAAAGGTGACTTGACTTGACTACTCATCAAAGATGCATTAAATTGATCAAAAGTGACAGTAAAGACATTTATAATGTTACAAAAGATTTCTATTTCAAATAAATGCTGTTCTTTTGAACTTTCTATTCATCTGTGAATCCTGAAAAATAAAATGTATCACAGTTTCCACAAAAATATTGTGCAGCACAACTGTTTTCAACATTGATAATAATCAGAAATGTTTCTTGAGCAGCAAATCAGCATATTAGAATGATTTCTGAAGATCATGTGACACTGAAGACTGGAGTAATGATGCTGAAAATACAGCTTTGATCACAGAAATAAATTACAGTTTAACAGATATTCACATAGAAAACAGCTAGTTTACACTGTAATAATATTTCATAATTTTACTGTATTTTAGGTCAAATAAATGCATCCTTGATGTGATTTACTGTACGTTCACGTACATAAAGGCTCCTGAAGAGGATTTCAGAGTGATGCCAGAGAAGAACCGTGTTTAATTCCAATGAAAGAATCTTTCAGTGGTCCGTTTTTAAAAGAAAGAAGATGTTTTTTTCTAAGTGTGAAGAACATTTTAATCATCTGAAGAATGTTTTCCACTGTAAAGAACGTTTAGTGGTTTCACAGATAATAAAGGTTCTTTTTTGTCCTTTTGTTTGAAACTTGACAGACACAAATCAGAGGATCAGATGATTCATAAGGATCATATCAAATGAATCAGTCTGATTTTAGTGTAAAAACAGCTTAATGAATCTTCAACAGCGGGTCTGCAAACTGGAAAATGAAAATGTTTTCTAAGTTAAATATCAAGTTCACCCAAAGCCAGTGTCATCTGCCCACATTATATAATGTGTTCAATTAAAGTGTAATGTATGAATATGACTCTGCATCAGTGATAATGATTTTAATGGCTTTTCTCTGTATGTATCATACATTATGTACACACATTAATACAATACGCTATGTATAATAAATGCAGCTCTTCATATGAACAATAGAGTCGCTCTGCAGCTTTACAGCAAACCTTAAAGATGTTGAATCTGACCCTGAAGGAGCCTTACAGAACACAGGATTTTTACAGTTTACATCAGCATTAAAGTGTAGAGCACGAGAGCAGAACTACAGAAGTAAGGAGTCTGATCTGACGTCAGCGAGTCAACCATCGAGATGATGAACGTGCTAGAAACAATAATATACAAGAAAAGAGCTTGTGCTGCATACAAACTCATCTGAAGAAACTCAATCAAACACTGAAATGACAAATAATGTTCATAATCTTGACAAAAACAACACACGGATCATGCTTACATCAGAAATAAGAAAAAAGACAAGGAGTCACTATATTATTACTGATGAACTGCGGTCGTTCACACTGTGACACTGCAGCCTGGGCTTCTGCTTTCTAACAGCATTCTTACTGTTGACTAAAACTATTCAAATGTGTTACTGTTTATTGAAATATAGTTGAAATGAAATAAAATATAAATATGTATAGAATATGAAAAACTTAAATGAAAATTACAAATGTTTCACTGGCAACTAAGTGAAATAAACCAAATTTAAAATTGACTATACGATAAACCAAAAAAGACTAAAAACTTAAATTCAAAAAAATTAAAGGTAATTGTGTGTGTGTGTGTGTGTGTACATTAATAAAGATGACAAAAATCACAACAAAATTACTAAAACTTAAACTAAAACTTAAAGTCTCCCTGTGGTGAAAATCAGCTTATGTTGTTTATTTGTCTACGTGGTGTTTTTGATATGCTTTTTGACAAGCCATGTGCCAATCCATTAATCAAAACCATTGCTGGGTATTTTCTCCTTAAAACTGTAGTTTCCCAATGGCAGACACAGAAATGCGGTTTGAAACAGCTCTTTTTTTGCTACGTCACAAATTTCAATAACCAATCACGTCAAGTGATCCTGTCATTAGCATATCATTAACTGTGCTGCAAAGCAGAGGGTCTAGTGAGAAGGCAGCCAGGATAACAGTTATATTTTTCTGTAGATGTTTCACTAGCCGTTAATATTTCCCCTATTTTCACGATGTCATGTGCTGTTAGCGCTTATTTATTTGTATTTAGCACCGCTAACTTGAATAATAACCAGCAGCAACAGTGTAAAAGTAGCCCGGAGTCAGACGCACCTCTTCCACATTGACATCCGCACGTCACACGCATATGATCACGAGCGTGATCTGGAATCACAAACTTAGCTGCATTTGAGTCTTCAAGGCATTTTGAGGACACAACATCGTCAAGTAGGTGAATTTAAAGAATGTTACAGTATCCACTGTAGTTGTCCACTAGTAAAAACATAGTTTTATCAGTCATTATCCGTGTACGAACCAGCGCAAACAGATAATGTTACCTCAGGAAGTTAGCCATCAGTCTCCTTGCTTACATTGAGCATACCAGCCTATTTCTGGTTCAAACATATATGGTGTTATTAAACAATATTTCCACTTGCCATTGCCATTGCATTGAGTTTACTACAGTTCAGTTAGTGGATCAGGAGGCCCTGGCTGCTGCGACTGAGTGGAGGCGGGGCTAATTTGCGTATTCATAGATCAGCGTATAGTAAATGAGGCAAGGGTGTAGAGTTACATTCAAGCTATTTTAAGGCATGAGAAAATTATTTTCAGAAGAAAAACATTTACAGTGCCCTCCGCTAATATTGGCACCCTTGGTAAATCTGAGCAAAGGTGGCTGTGAAAATAAATCTGCATTGTTTATCCTTTTGATCTTTCATTCAAAAAATTCACAAAATTCTAACCTATCATTGAAGTAAAACAATTGAAAATGGGGAGAAAATCTCATGATAAAATGAATGTTTTTCTCCAATGCATGCTGGCCACAATTATTGGCACCCCTAGAAATTCTTATGATCCAAAATATCTCTGAAGTAGCCTATATTCCCATTCCATAAATTTTTAGCACACAGAGGTGACTAGGAGCATGGTAATCCAGCCATGACTTCCTGTTTCAAGATTATAAATATGAGGAACACAAAGGCCAAATTCTCAATCATCCATCACAATGAAAAACCTAAGAATATATTTTTGATGTGCAGCAAAAGATAATTGAACTTCACAAATTAGTGAAGTGGCTTTAAGAAAAGAGCTAGAGCAGTGAAAATTCCATTCCATTTCCACCATCAGGGCAATAATTACGAATTTCCAATCAACATAAAATGTTACGAAACTGCCTGGACGAGGACGTGTGTCTATATCGTCCTAATGCACGGTGAGGAAGGAGAGTTTGAGTGGCTAAAGACTCTCCAAGGACCACAGCTGGAGAATTGCAGAAAATAGTTGAGTCTCGGGGTCAGAAAACCTTTAAAGAAATTGTCAAACAGCACCTACATCACCACATGTTGTTTCGGAGGGTTTCAAGAAAAATTCTCCTCACTCATCCAAAAACAAACTCCAGCATATTCAGTTATCAGACTTGACTGGAACTTCAAATGGGATTGGCTTCTATGGTCAGATGAAACTAAAAAATGAGCTTTTTAGCAGCAAACACTCGAGATGGGTTTGGAGAACACAGGGATAAAAAGTACCCCATGTGTACAATTAAATATACTGCTGTATTTTTGATGTTGTGGGGCTATATTTCTGCTGGAGGTCCTGGACATCTTGTTTAGACACATGGCATCATGGATTCTATCAAATACCAACAGATAAAAAAAATCAACAAGTGACTGACTCTGTTAGAAATCTTATAATGGGCCGTGTTTGGATCTTCCAACCATACAATAATCCAAACACAAACCTCAAAAACAACACAAAAATGGGTCACTGAGCACAAAACCAAGCTTCTGCTATGGCCATTCCAGTCCTCTGACCTGAACCCTGTAGAAAATGAGTGAGGTGAACTGAAGAGAAGAAGCACCGTCATGGAGCTGTGAATCTGAAGGATCTGGAGAGATTCTGCATGAAGGAATGGTCTCTGATCTCTTATCAGGTGTTCTCCAAACTCTTCAGGCATTACAGAAGAAAACTCAGGGCTGCTATCTTGGGAAAAGGACATTGCAATAATTGGGTGCCAATAATTGTGGCCAATATGAACTAGAGAAAGCATTTATTTCACAATACGATTTCTCCCCCACTTTCAATTGTTTTACTTCAATGATAGGTTAGAATTTTATGAATTTATGAAAGATCAAAAGGATAAACAAATGATTTATTTTCACATCCACCTTTGCTCATATTTACCAAAGGGTGCCAATATTAGTGGGGGGCACTGTAAATATGTTTGACGATCAAAGATGAGTTTTAAGTGATAACATTTTGACTACTAGAGGACTTTAAACAAATGTTGCTGTAGCAACTTCTACGAAATCAGTTCGTTGACTTATTAAAATGACTAAAGCTGAAATAAAAAAAAAAAAGCTAAATAAAAATGTCAAAAGCATATACAATTATGAAAAAAATGACAAAACTGAAGATACAAAAATAAAAGCTAACTCAAAATATGAATGAAATATGATTTAGCCACAAAATGTGGTATTTATTGTTTGAATTTACAGTTACAAGGCATTCCCAAAATCTGGCTGAGACCATGTTTCCACGTCAGAAGTAACCTGCTCTGTCTTGTCTGTCGGCGTGTTGTCAGTTTCACTGTGAGAACATGTGTAGTGTGAGAGCGGCATGGCTTGTCGGACATAGCAACAGTAACTAAGGAGAGCGGGTCTTTGTGAAGGGTCAGTGGCCAATCAGAGGCATTTATGTTAGAGTTTTTGTCAGTGCTGAGTTTTGCAAGCTCATAATCCTCATTACAACAAAACGTCATGAGGCGAGGGACAGCGTTTTAGTGATTATAAAGGAAGTGATATTTATGCGCTTTCTAGGCTATATATAATACATTCAAGCTTTGTTTTTCAGCCACATACGCACTGCAAGGTTTGGAACATCTGCAGATGTATGCGGGGATCCCACCACTTCGAAGAGCAATGGACGGGACAAAAATATGCGTGAAATGTATGTGCATTGAGGATAGAGCTACTCAGTAATTCTGAAGCAGCTTCAGTATTTGGGGAAGTCGTGGCCTAATGGTCAGAGAGTTGGGCTTGTAATCCAGAAGGTTCGATTCCCGCTGTGATACCATGACTAGAAATTGCCTTGAGCCATGCCAAACACCAGAGTTATACGGGCGCTGGAACATTGTGCCTGCTCTGGAGTGTATGTTCACTGCTGTGCTTTTACTTGGATGGGATTAAATAAGAGGACCAATTTCAGTATGGGTCACCATACTTGACAATGCATCCCTATATATATATATATATATATATATATATATATATATGTTTAATTCTGGATGAAACTGTGTTTGAGCAGTTTTCATTATCAGTAGCTCATATTTAGCCAATGTGAGTTTTATGTGGCAGTAGGCTATGCCTCAGAAGTCTGAAAAAATGAGCAGGATGTTTGTTAATTTACTCTGTGGGAATCTCTATACAGTTAGAGTAAACATTACAGCACACATCTGTTGATAAATGCTACGTGTGGATTATTTGGTTTATTTGAGTGAATCTCTGCTTTCAACAGCTCTGATCAGTAATAAAGAACGTTATAAGTGGCCGGTTGATGTTAACTTTATTTTAATCAGATAAACATTTGCATCCTGTGAGCATCTATTACACATTTTCCCTGTGTGTTAACATCAGTATTTATGACTGGGGACTGTCTGACTACAGTAAATGATGGTTAAACACAGCAGTGCTGAATCTTTATCCCAACAGATCAGCAGTTTCACTGCACCGAATAATAATAATAATAATAATAATAATAATAAGTAATTAATTATAATAAAACTACTGAACAAAAATATAACAATTAATAAAAATCAAATTAATAAATAAATAAATGCACTGTAATTAAAAAAAAAAAAAGATAATTTAAGAAAAATCACTTTGAAACACACAAGGCATGCATTTATTTGATTAGGTTGCAGCCTTTGCAATTTCAGGTTTATTTCGATTGACCATCCCGCCTTATTCTAGTAGTATAGTATATTTATGCATTTTTTTTAATATTGTTTTATTTTAACCTAAAAGTTTATCATGTTATCTATCATATACCAATGCTTTTATTTACCTTTTTTTGTAAAACACAAAATGCAATGTAAAATAATACAAATGAATTATTCCTGGTTATTTCTAGTACCTTAAAGCTGATGAGCGTGGAGCGTTTGACTCTGACTGCAGGACCGGAGCCGGACGCTGTACCTGAGCGCAGGTGTGTGTCAGCGGTGTGTGTGTCTGCGGTGAGGGAGTCTGTGTGTGTGTCTGGATCCTCTGAGTTCTCCTGGTTCTGCAGGTGCGGATGGAGGCGTGATTGACAGCTGTCCGTCAGCACGCGCCGGCCCTCCAGGCCCTGCAGTGAACACACACGCAGAGACGAGAGCCACACGCTCTGGCCCACACACACACACTGCCTCCAGTACTGATGCTTGGCTTCCTGACACACAGAACAGACCAACACACACCAGAACAAACTTACAGAAAATACATCACAAATATTTACTCAGTTAGGTAGAAAAGCATGAATATTTGTTACATTGTATGGGTCAAAATTATCCATTTTTCTTTTATGCCAAAAATCATTAGGATATTAAGATCATGTTCCATGAAGATATTTTGTAAATATCCTACTGTAAATATATCAAAACTTCATTTTTGATTAGTAATATGCATTGCTAAGAACTTCATTTGAACAACTTTAAAGGCGATTTTCTCAATATTTAGATTTTTTTTGCACCCTCAGATTCCAGATTTTCAAATAGTTGTATCTCAGACGAATATTGTCCTATCCTAACAAACCATACATCAATGGAAAGATTATTTATTCAGCTTTCAGATTATTTATAAATCCCAATTTCGAAAAATTGACACTTAAGACTGGTTTTGTGGTCCAGGGGCACATATATGATGCAATCTAGGAAAACCCACCACATGGTGAAATTTTACCATAACCTACCACATAAAAGCTGGGTTCAAGCCATTTCCAAAACTGTTTTTACTTCGTCCACAGCTTGAACGTAACAAAAGTTATGGCTATCTGAAGTTGGCTGATAGCTATGATTTTCAGGAATATATATATATATATATATAAAAAATACAATAGATTACATTTTTGTTGTCAGCCAAATAAAACAATTTCCTCATGTGTCACCACAGTTAATTAAAAATAATATAAATTATGTATATAATATATATTATGTATAATGTCATAAATAGGTATAGATTATATTTTACTAGGAAATACATTACAGTGTTGTTATTGTTAAATAAAGGCCAAAATAAAACAAAGAAATTTTAAATAAATTTAATTATTTTTAAATACATAGATTATTTTGGTAATTTAAATAAAGCTGAAATAAACCAAATATAATAAATGCTACATAAAAAAACTTATATAAAGGTAAAACTTAAGAAATACTGCTCTGATAACTAACTAAAATAAGCTTAAGTCCTATAATTACTAAAGCTACAACTAAATAAAAAATAAAAATGAAAGTTACATAGAAATATTTAACAAAAACAAAAAGGACAAAAGCACATCACTAAAACTGAACTGAAAAAGCAGAAATCTAAATGTTAAATAAAGACTATAACAGCACAGAAACAACACTCAAGTTCATTAAGTGAGTCAGACATTGATTCAGTTCAAAGACCAGTAATTCAACAACAACAACAAATCATGCTTTATCTTAGTTCAGATTCATCATCAGAGTCAGAGCTGGGGTAAGATATGATTTCTGTGGGATTTGTTTATACTGACCGTGATGAACACAGGCACAGAAGACCCTTCTTCACTGAGGACGAGGCAGAAGAACCGCTTCCCACGGATCACCAGCAGAGGACAGACGACGCTCACCCGGCCGCTGACACACACACACGCCTGATCCTCACACCTGACACACACACACACACACACACACACACACACACACAGCGTCACACTCCTGATCAAACACATGCGTGTCACGCTGGGAGCCGGAGCCGCCTCACCTCTGTCTGAGGAGCTCAGCCGCCCGCGTCACGCTCATGACCTCACTCAGGGCTCCTCCGGGGTCAAAGGCCATGGCCTCTAGGGTCACACACACCGGAGGGTCCAGCAGCTCTAGGTAACCCGCCCCAGGTGCATTATGGGGGATGTAGTTCCATGAGGGAAACAGCATTAGCCTCCCCAGCCAGAGACAAGACGACTTCAGCATCTGCACCAGAAACAAGAAGATCCTCAACTCTACACGGCAGCAAACCCACTGCATTTATGCAGAAATATGCATTAATATTAATGCATAAAATCAACAGACAATAAAAGTCTTTTCACATCTGAGTAATGGATAAAGCGATAAATAAACGAGAGTAAATGACAGATTTTTCAAAGCTGAATAGAGATTATTGGAGTATGTTTGTCAAATTTAATATTTATACTAGTGCTGTCAAACAATTAATTGCGATTAATTTTATCCAAAATAAAAGTTTTTGTTTACATAATACATGTGTGTGTACTGTGTATATTTATTATGTACATATAAATACAAACACATGCATGTATATATTTAAGAAAAATGTTATGCTTATATATTAAATATATTTATATATAATTTAAAATATAAGAATATAAATATATAAACGTATATGCATGTAAATATTGCCCAAATATATGTTGTATGTGAGTGTATTTATATATACATAATAAATATAAACAGTACACACACATGTAATATGTAAACAAAAACTTTTATTTTGGATGTGATTAATCGTTTGGCAGCACTAGATTTAATGTAATTAATATGATTTATATACTACGATAGTATTCATATTTTTAATTAGATTTTATTTAATATTTTCAGTTCTCACCATATTTTTAGGTTGTTTTATTAGTTTATATATTTTTTTTATTATTACTATTATTTCTTTTTAAAATATTTCTACATCAATTGATTTATTTTGTCATTTTAAATTGGGTTTTAGTCATTTTCAACAAACTATTTATACACTATTATAGTATTTGTTAATTAGAATTAGCTGTCATATTTTCAGTTCTTATTTTAGTTTTAGTTTATTTTTTCATTTGTTATCATTCATCATTTCTATTTGTTTTTTAGACTTCTATTTAGCTTAATTTGTCAATTTAAGGTTTAGTCATTTTAATGTTTCAACAATATTCAACAACAGAAAGGAATTTTTAATTAGAAACTACTTAATTTTTTATAAAAAATAAAATAATTTTAATGTTTATCTTACAATTCTATTTTATTTCAATTAACAGGTAATAATTAGCTCACCGCACACGCTAGGCTTCCTCCCGCGTCTCTCACCCTCCAGACGCCGTCATTGGTCCCCGCGGTCTGTCCGTCACACAGACAGCCAATCAGAAGCAGGTTGTCCCGAGGGAGAGCTTTATAAGCGGGCAGCTTTAGCTCCGCCCCCCTGGCTTGTTCCCGGTAGTGGGCGGAGCTCCAGCGGAGGCTGCTGCAGCAGGCGGTCCTCTGATCACGGATCAGCTCCGACACGGACACAAACCTGACAGAAAACATGAGGATATTACAGCAAACAGACCACTGGTGTATGATGAAACGATAAAAACAATAATAAAACAAATACGCTGAAGTGTGAATACGGTGCAATCAAGACATGTCAGAAGAGATGACGAATTAAACCAAAAAGTCCAATAACAAGTGGAAAAGCATCTGTATTGACGGTAAATCTGGTTATATTTACATTGAGTCACTTAGCAGATGCTTTTATCCAAAGCGACTTACAAACGAGGACAACAGAAGCAATCAAAACCAACAAAAGAGCAATGATACGCAAGAGCTGTGATAAGTCTCAGTTAGCCTAAAAGTTTTTTTATATAATAAGTAAAAAGAAAACAAGTAGATAGAATAAAAAAAGAATAGGGGACACTAGTATCAGAGGGTCTTATTTGAATTAAAAAAAACAAGCCAAAAGAATAGAAAAAGAATAGAGAATGCTAGTGTTAGAAGGTCATTTTTATAATAATTAAAAAGAAAACAAATAGAAATAATAGAAACAGAATGCAAGTGTTAGAGGCTCAAGTGTTTTTTCTGGTAATGCTCAGCTTGGTTATGAGTGCAATCCCTAACGGGGTTCTAAAAAGGTCTTAAAAAGTCTTAATTCACCCTTTCAATAATTTAAGATCATAAAAGGGGTCTTAAATCAAAAAATCAAAAAATTCTCATTACAAATAAAACTAGTTCATCAGACGACATTCATCAAATCATTCACAGTTTTCCATCATGTGGAAATTCATTTGTTGTAGACAGTGACGCTCACACCTGAGCGCCAGACTCACCTGAAGCTGACAGGTAAATCAGTGTCTGAGCCCACGGCCGTCTGAACCTTCGACACAACGGCCAGAGACAGACGAGACACAGACAGACCCAGAGACGCATCGATGAGAGGATGAAGCTGCTGCTGCACTGCCTCGAACACCACAGAGAGCCAGCGCTGCTCCTGACACACACACACACACACACACACACACACACACATCATTACCATACACACACACAACACACACACACACACACACACACACACATCATTACCATACACACACACAACACACACACACACACATCATTACCATACACACACACACACAAATACATAGCACAGGTATATTTGTAGCAATAGCCAACAATACATTGCATGGGTCAAAATTATCCATTTTTCTTTTATGCCAAAAATCATTAGGATATTAAGACACACAACACACACACACACACACACACACATCATTACCATACACACACACACACACACACACACACACACACACACACACATCATTACCATACACACACACAACACACACACACACACACACACACACACACACACACACATCATTACCATACACACACACAACACACACACACACACATCATTACCATACACACACACACACAAATACATAGTAATAGTATATTTGTAGCAATGTTGCACATATTGCATGGGTCAAAATATCGATTTTTCTTTTATGCCAAAAATCATTAGGACATTAAGTAAAGATCATGTTCGATGAAGATATTTAGTAAATTTCCTACTGTAAATATATCAAAACTTAATTTTTGATTAGTGATATGCATTGCTAAGAACTTCATTTGGACAACTTTAAAGGAGATTTTCCCAGTATTTAGATTTTTTTCTACCCTCAGATTCCAGATTTCCAAATAGTTGTATCTCGGCCAAATATTGTCCTATCCTAACAAACTGGAAAACTTATTTATTCAGCTTTCAGATGATGTAGAAATCTCAATTTCATAAAATTGACCCTTATGACTGGTTTTCTGGTCCAGGGTCACATATATAAAAGAATAAGTGAGCATACTAAACTTAATTGCATTTTAAATGAGTAAACAATTCTTGCTGACAAATGGCCAAAATGGGATCTTGGTAAAGTTTAAAAATGTAAAATCAGTAGTATTTGGGGTAAAACTAATCATAAACTGATTCTTGAGGTAAATATTCCTGAAAATATTATTATACTGAATTACATTTTACTGGCTGCTTTCTGCAAAAAAAAAAAAAAAAAAAAAAAAAAGTATATTTACTTTTTAGCACAGAAAAATATTAGAGATAATTCATGTACATATAATTAGTAATAATTAATCTTAATACAATTAAAAGGTATAATAAATTATATAAACTGCACTAATACACACACACTTACATTACTACATTGCAATTACTATTAACGTATTTCAAAAGTATAATAAAATATTCACATGTACAGTACACACACGTGTGCGTGTGTGTTTAAATATATAAACATATTAGGATAAATTAATATTTTTTCTAATTAAAAAGTGACAGAGAAAGAAAGTGAGAGAAAGCTTAGACTGAAGTAAATATACCGCTCTGCTGTGGTTATTAAAGTGCTTTAGAAACTCCTCCATCCGTCTGGACACGAACACTCTTCTGCTGTCACTCTCACGATTATATTTATTACAATATGAGCGCAAATATGAAATATTATAATCGCCGATCTGTGAGACGCGCGCGCTGAACGATTCCGCTCTTCTTCTGCGAGTGTTTGCGTGTGACGTCACGAGCGTCGAGCGCGAGGCCTCTGGCGCCGCCAAGCGGAGCGGAGGAGAATCACACGCGCCAGACACATAATAATAAAAATCAAGAAAACAAATCAAATCATTTTCGACCTTTATGTGCAGAGTTTGCCCATTTTTTTATTTACAAATAGACCACAACGAGTAGTTACACTACTAGTTACATGACTTTTCCTTCACGCTCCCACAATTGTGTATCTTCCCCACAAAATTCTTCTAAAATGTTACGAACAATATATTTCTGCCTCATCAGTTCATTAAAATCCACACTAGATCGCAGTCAGAAGTTATTACACTAAACACTCAATCATAATTAACAGTGACGTTTAAGTAAAAGTGTTATATTAACCTCATTATCTGTCATGTATAGCTTGAAGCTAATTGTATAATTTCCGATTATATTTCATGATGTATTTTATCAAAAGAAATCAATAAGTTCATAAGAAACTGTTTTATTTTCTTCCAATAAATATTCTATATCCCAAGCTTGCCTGATGCACTGCTGACTTCAGTACAGCATAATTTAATATGAAAAAATGTACAAATTTCACTTTTTGATTATTGTACCTCAGGACTGATCCGTCTGCGGGTTGGTAAAACTAAAATGTTAAATTTTAAAGAAATAGGAAACAAAAATTGAGATGTACACTGATGTACTAAACTTTTTTTTAAGGTAAGTGGTTGCAAACAATTTATTTTAGCTATAGGCTACATTTAAATGAATAAAAAAATATATGTTCAAAGTTAGTCAACTAAATTTGTTTATTTAAATGTAGCTAAAATAAATGGATTGCAACCACTTACCTTAAATAATTTAGTAAATTCAATGAATAATTTTTTTTTTTCAGTGTACCTGTGATATGGATCATTACCCTAGTCAAAAAAAACAAAACAACAATCCTATAGGAAAGCGCACACTTGCTAATGTATTTCTGATATAACTTGGATATTAAAGAATCATAATAGCATCAATTAAGAATCACATATGACCGGATAAACTGAAATTCTAATAAAACAAGACAAATAATCCCATTTTGATTTGATCCCATAAGGATGCTTCAGGATTGGTTTAATGTGCTCTACCTGTTACTCTACATTTTCACTGTATATTGTCATCTGAACAAGTAACAAGTCTGCCAAGTTTGTTCTGACCAACTGAGGAAAAAAGCATTACCATAAATCACGCTACCAATGGTGATTAAATCTAAAGATCAGTTAGCTCATATCACTTCAAACCATGCAAATTATTATTGTTATACTTTATTCTCAAATTATTAATGTTAACAACATCTGCACTGCATGACTATGATATAGAGTGAAGTCTGGGCTATCAGGTAAAATGGGCCAAATAAGGTTATAGCATCATATCTCTTCAAATTTTTACAGAAAATCACAATAACTGATCTTGCATTGTTGCTTCAACACTTGTTGACATGTAACACTAATTTGTATTGGTCTGAGTTTTTTAAGGCGGGCAGGTTATAGTGTTACATGAAGCTTGTCAGAGAAATTGTAAGGTAATTGAGCCTGACATAGAAAATTTCATTCATCACTAATAAGGGCACTAAAGCAATTATAAGCTTACCAACAAAGCAAAGGTTTATGAACAATGTTTTGACATGCTCTTTCAAATAAAAAAGTTTAATTTATAAAAGAAACTTTGATTTTTGT
>JAFVLL020044335.1:0-14798 GCA_021397915.2 Tor tambroides | reverse complement strand
TTTTTTTTTAAGTTATGAGTTTAGTATTTAGTCTATTCATGCATGATGTGTATTTTACTCAACACATTCACTCAGGATCCAGAAGCTGTCTCATCCGTGATGGAGTCTGAGAGCGTCGTCTCTGACATAAGTGCTCATTGTTCCCACAGGGGAAGCGCTTCAATCTGAAACGCACTGTGAAAGTTGCTAATTGGTAGTTGTTTTCTTAGCCTGCCATAACTAGTTAGTGTGAATTAGTAAGCATGTGGCATTGGTAAACTTCTGCGTGTCTGTGCCCTCTGCAGTCCTTCAGACAGCACACAGAGTTGCCTTATGAAATCAAACCCAGTGACTGAATTCTCCGCGGTCGTGAGGTTAAGCTTTTGATCTAAGCAAACAGATTCTTTAAAGGCAGATGCAAAAAAGGGCAGATAGGACTAAATGAAAGCCTGTTTGTGTTCACTCTTACCTTATTTTTGTTGAACGTGAGCCTTTGATGTTCTGTTTTCAAGCACACTTAGAGCTGTAAGCTGAGAGAGAGATCCAGACTCCTGATCCAAATCCTCTCCATGTGAAGGCTGCTAAAGTATTCAACTTAATTATGTCTTAAGTATCTCTTAAGATACTTTGTTTTAGTTCAGTTCTAAGGCATTGTTGCATGAAAGTACACAGCTCACAGGAAGTTCTGATTGATCAGTCTCTGAATTCAGTGTTTTTTATTTTATTTATTATTTTTTATTTTATTTTATTTTTTTATAATGATGCTACACCAGTGCCTTGACCTTTTCTGAGGCCCTGTACTGTGTTTCAGAGTGAAGTGCGGCACTGTGTTCATTTACACAGGAGCAGCTCATGATACTCAGTTCACAGTAAATGCTTCACATGAACTCCATCTGCATCTGCTCTGGGTTTGAGTCACTTTAATATGCATTTGGGAACACAACATGTGCCAACCATCTTCACATACAAGGAGAAGGTCTTATCACCAAAAGAGAAACTTTAAGAGATTTCAGCAGTTTTCCATCAAAATGAAGTTGAACATTTAACGCTGAAAATAAATGACTTATACATGTGTGTTTGTATATATACTAGTAGTAATATTGTAATTTTGCTGTTTCAAAAAAGTAACATTTATTATTACACTTTTATTATTTAAATAATATTTTTATAGTTTTATTTAGTAGTAATAATAATGATTAACACTTTGGCTAAATTGTGCATCCCCACAAACAACCACGGGAAACCACATTTTAAATCACAGTTACAAATTTTATCACAAAAATTGCAATTAGATTTTCCCCCAAAATTGTGCAGCCCTAAATTTATCAACTCTTGAAAGTTTGCTGAGGCCCCCTAGTGGGCCCTGGACCCTTGGTTGAAATACACTGCTGAACTACACTGTATAATAACTGACTGTTGTCCCAGTTGTGCTTTGTCATGTCAGGGTTTATTTGCCCTTAATTACCAGCTGGCTGATCATTCCTTGCATAAACCTTGTTTATAAAAGGCCAACAAAAAGAATGAGCCATTCATGCTCTTTTTAGGCCTTGCACATCTTCGATTCCAAACAGACCATGAGGTTAAACATTCTTCACTTTATGCTTTTAACAAAGTGAGGAGAACAAAAGCTGCATTTTTGTTTTGGTAAGGACGGGTCTTCACACTGGAGTATTGCCCGTTACTGGTTCAAGACAAGCAGAAAAAAAGCCAACCATGTGAAAATGTACCCGTCCGACAGGAGGACTGACATGCGGCTCACGTTTCGCTTGTGGACGCTCACAGAGGACGATTCCAGATGAGTCCCGCCCTGCCTCTGTCAGAGCCGGTGATAAATGAGGAGCGGGACCGGCCTCTCTGTTTATTTAGACCTCTTGTTTCTGACATAGTCCTGCTCAAATCCAGCGCTGAAGTGTCTGCTATTAAAACATAACCCGACCTGACAACAAGCAGTCCTCTGGGCATCGCAAGGGGAACCGCGGCAGCCAACTGTAGCAGACTTTCCAGTACATTAGGAGTCCATGAAAGATCTGACCAAGGCTTTGGCCGCATCCAAACATATGGGAAAGCGCTAGACTCCACTCTCGCTGTGTTTTTCTAAGGGATCCGGCCCCTGAGAGAGACGAATGAGAGCCGGAGGGCCTGGGACGTCGCAGCTGCCTGGGCCTTTGGGCATGCGTGTCCTTATAAATAATTGTTTCCTGTACGTCAAATCCACTTTTCGCTCGAGTGCCGAACACGGGAGAGGCCTGGCCACGGTTTCGGCTTGTAAAACATCTCAGTGTTCCAGTCCTGCGAGAGATGGCGGGAGGTTTGAGCGCCACCAGTTGTTGCGCTCAAGTCAAACCAGTCCACTTACAATGGTGGCCAAAATTTAGTATTAGTACAGTGTTGTTTTGGTTAGGTTATAATGACTTTGCTGTAGTTCACAGTAGAAGGACATGTATTTCCAGACATTGATTTTGCCATTAATTAGATCTGTGCTTTTGAGATCTGATCTGATCATCATCCAGTCTGTCTGGAATGACATGAAGAAACAGAACAAACTGAGACAGACTAAATCCAGAAGAACCGAGATAACGTCTCCAAGATGCTTCAAGAAACCTACCTGCAAAGCTACAGTACTGTTAAGTTTTAGGCACTTGTGTAAATATTCTGTAAAATGAGGATGCTGTCAAAAATTGTCAAATAGATTTTAATTATCAATTAACTTCTGTTAACTAAATGAAATCAACATTTGGTGTGAGCATCCTTTGTGTTTAAAGCAGCTTTTGCCCCATGTGCACTTGCGCATAGTTTCTCAGGAGCTTTGCAGGTAGGTTTCTTGAAGCGTCTCGGAGACAGTTCTTCTGGATTTAGTCTGTCTCCGTTTGTTCTGTTTCATGTCATTCCAGACAGACTGGATGATCAGATCAGATCTCTGTGTGGAGCACAAAAATCTCACTGGATTATTACAATTAATGGCAAAATGAATGTTTGGAAATGTAAACTGATATTTCTGACACACTACAGCAAAATATAGAGATTACTGACTTAAAACCATTTTTTAGCTGCTAAAAATACTAGTGTTCCAATCATTTTGGCCACGATCACAATGCCTTGACCATTTGCAAAGTCTCACATGCGGCGCCTGGCATGTGCGCTTGAGACCGCAGATCTAGGACTCGGGGTGCAATGGTGAGAAAATCTCGAATCGACAGGGGGCCTGTGAAACGTGAGCCAGCTCTTGCTTAGCATTATGTTTTTACAAATGTTCAGAGCAGACGAGCAATGACGCAGGCCATCAAACCTTAATACCTCATCAGAAGAGAGGAAGTGGAAAACAAGAGGGGAGCCGTTTAAGTAATGGCGATCCCTCGTTCGCAGGACATGTGGTGACAACTGCTTCCACATGCACGTTCACAGACGCTCGTAATTGAGAGTCACGGCTTCACGTGTGAGCGGAGGAGAGATAATTGTGTGTTTTGTCAAATGTGTTGGGCTGGAATTGAAGTGGACTGTGGCTTTTGCTTGTGGACCTCAGGCGTGTTATTCGGCTGCGGTGTCCTGGATTCAGATCCGCCTGCCCCAAGTGGGCACATCTGAAAACCGAGGGGCTTGGCAGGGAGATGGCAGCTCATGCTTATATGAGGCCCCAAATTTAATGAGCATGAATAATGAATAATGCACTCGACATGCTGATCTCTGAATGAGATGCCAATTTATTAGGCCAAACCCTTCCTGCTCTGCTCTCCCTCTCAATATCCGGGCTCTTTATTTTGACTTACCAGGAAAAGAGCTTTGAGAACTTGCTCTGTTTTTGCAGAATGCATTATGTATACTCAGCATATGCATCATTTCTGTATGCGTGGAATTCCTGGATTGTATACAGTGTCTGTTAATGTGTGCAGGATATGTGAGAGTCCACAGCAGTTGGTCGCTCCTAAAAGCCTCTCAAACTAGTGATTATTACATATACATATGCACAGTATTTATTTACTGAGATGAACTCATTTACATGAAAAATTTCCCGTGCAGTCTTAAAACAGTCAGCACTGCTATACAGGAATGCTGCATTTACATTTATGCATTTGGCAGGTGCTTTTATCCGAAGCAACTTACATTGCAATCAAGCTATGCATTTGATTAGTTCATGCATTCACTGAAAAACAAGCCAGTGACCGTGGCATTGCTAGTGCCATGTTCTACTAATTGAGCTACAGGAATGCTTTATAATGCTGTATCACACAATGCAATGCGCCTGACTTGACCAGTCCATCTCTTTCTTGACTCACATATTTAATCAAACATTAATAACATTACAAAAGATTTCTATTTCAAATAAATGCTGTTCTTTTGAACAATCTATTCATCTGTGAATCCTGAAAAAAATAAAACGTATCACGGTTTCCACAAAAATATGAAGCAGGTCAACTGTGTTCAACATTGATAATAATCAGAAATGTCTGTTGAACAGCAAATCAGCATATTAGAATGATTTCTGAAGGATCATGTGACACTGAAGACTGGAGTAATGATGCTGAAAATACAGCTGCAGATCACAGAAATAAATTACATTTTAACAGATATTCACATAGAAAACAGCCATTTTAAATTGTTATAATGTTTCACTCTTTTTACTGTGTTTTTGATCAAATAAATGCAGCCTTGGTGAGCAAAAGAGACTTCTTTCAAAAAACAAAAAAAATCTTACCAACCACAAACCAACATTTGAACGGTGTATGTATATATATATATATATATATATATATTTTTTTTTTTCTTTTTTTTTTTTTTTCTCCAAAGGTCTGAAAATTTTCCACACAAAGAGCAAAAATACATTCAGAGTCATTGGCTGATGAAAGGCAGGCCGTGCATGAGTGTTTGCTAGTGTTTCCTGACTGAATTATTGATGCAGCTAATCAATACGTCTCCAGTCCTTAATACACCAATCGATTCCTCCATTATCTCCATCTTTATAAACTGTTTCGAATGTTGAGAAACAGAAGGCTAAACGGTGCGTCTGCAAATATGTCTTCTTAAAGTCCCGCTGGCTGCTGCTATCGGCATGAATGATGTGTTTTATGACTCGGTGAAGCTCGATACTCCTAATACCTGAGAGTTTCTGGCAGATGCAGGAGAATTCCAGCCAGACTGCGGCATCTGACTCCCACCTCACACACCCAACCTTCAAACGCTCCAGACCTGTCAGTCAGGGCCTGTCGTTCCTCAGGACCGCGGAGTTGGGACGCAAAAGGGGTCGTTTAATTATTGATTCCACTATTTTGCACTCATGTCTTTATTTTTGGAGTGATCTCCGGTGATCACTCTTAAAATATAAAGGTGCTTGAAAGGTTCTTCACAGCAATGCCGTAGAAGATCCAGTTTTTGTTCCACAAAGAACCATTCAGTCAAAGGTTCTTTAAAGAACCATCTCTTTCTTACCTTTTGATAATCTAATCTTTTAATCTAATCCTTTTGTGAAACAGAAGGTTCTTCAGATGTTGAAGGTTCCTTATGGACATTTAGACAAAAAAACGTTCCTCTATGGCATCGTGAAACACCTTGTGTGCTTTGGAACGGATCACAGATCTGGTCTGTTCAGATCGAGGATGCTTTTGTTTCGATTCTCAGATTTTAGAAAGCCTTTTCCCTTTAGCTGGACGTGGCAGATGCTTCATATCGCTCCGTCTGCTGACGAGCTCTACCTGTCCCTTTCTCGGTTCAGATGAGAAGCCTCCTCAGCCTGTTATCTGTAAAGAGGGCTGATCTCTTGGCACACATCGCGGAGTGAGCTGTCGGAGACGTGGCAGGGTTAAGGAGCGAGCGCCGCGTCGAGTCTCCAGATGAGAAATCGAGTGGGTGTGCGTGTTGAGTCGGGAAAAAGTGAAATATCAGGCAGGAAGCGTTTCAGAAATACCCAGCCTTACCTGTAAACGGCGACGGGAAGTTTAGTATAAACCGTGTGGAAATTTAATGCAACTGTCTGAGTGTTTTTAGCGTGTTCTCATGCAGTTGCTAAGGTGTTCTGGGTGGTTGCTAGGTGTTTTCTTCCTGTCTTGTGTGAAAAGAATCTAGACGTGGCCTGGGTTCCTTCTTCCATGTGTGTCCGTGGGATTTTTCACCTGTTTTATCGGCCAGCAGATGAAAATCCTGCTTGAAGTAACAGTTTTCCTACAGTAAACGCTGGGAATGCTGTAAATCCACCGCAGCAGCGCATGTTCCGTCATCTGACCGGAAGAAATGATGGACTGATTGATTAACTAATTGATTGTATGTTTATTGCTGTATCATGGCAGACATTGACCAAAAAATAAAAGTTTTGAAACTATTTTCATTCAGAAAATGCTAGCAAATTCCAATTTCACATTTAATTACAAAGTGCAACACATTGTCCTAAATATGAAAGACTGAAATAGTATTTTATTGTAAAAAAGTACTGATAAACCATAAATTAAATACTGATTAAGTGATTTATTGTTATTTGATTATATTGCCATATCAAAAAAATGGTGTAGACACAATCTTCATTGAGATACTAATAAATTTAACAGTAAATAATTATAAGCAAACCTCAAGTAACACATTAAATAGTTCTCGTAAAACATTTTCCAATATTCTTTGATTTATTTTCATATGACAATTGATAAACCAACTAATTGATTGTATTTGATTTTTTTATTTTTTTTTTGCCATATTAATAAATAAATAAATTGGGGTAGAGACAATCTTTATTTAGAAATCGCTAGTAAATTTCACAAGTAATTACCAAAAAACAAACATGCAAATAACACATTGAATTAAATATGAAAGGATAAAATTGTATTTTCTTGGAAAACATACTCCAACAATCTTTGATTGATTAGCCGCTTTGACAACTGATAAACCAGAATTTAGGAATGGATTGATTGATTGATTGATTGATTGATTGATTGTGTTTGAGTTCATTGCCATAAAGGCATAGAAACAATCTTTATTTAGCATTTTCAGAAATACTTACAAAGCAACTGCAAGTAACACATTGAAATGAAGATGAAAGACTGAAATAGTATCGTCTTGTAATACTACAAAAAATATATTGAAACTTTGAAAAATTATTTTCAGTAATCATATCCTCACTGTTCAACGAGATTTGATATCAGCTGTGCTTTTGGAAATCCAATTATTGTATTTGCATTGTTTGCAAACTTTCTCCTAATATTTTAAAGACTAATATGGACGGCTGCAGTGCTAATTGTAATGGTCATGCTCTGCGTTTCTCTTCTTAAAGACGAAATGCAAAGACAAACACACCTGTCGTCCCATCGGCGCAGTAAATCTGGGCTGGAGTCTGTGCGATGGCACCTCTACAAACACCAGCGGCAGTCAAACATTCCCAGCGAGACTTCCTCAGAGAAAGCCTCTGAAACGCCACAGTATAGCGCAGCAACACTGCAGTATAGCTTTTCAATCGTGATCCCTGTCAAACAACTGTATCCTCGCATGAAGGCAAAAGAATGTGTGAGGCTCTCAGAAGAAGCCCATATAACGTGATATACGCTCGCCATGTTTCCTCGCAGGCCCTGTCAGCCCGCTTAAGCTTAAACTTCCTTTAAAGAGGCGAGGCGAAAATTTGTTTGCCTGGGCGTTTTTTTGCCGGTCAGAGTCGGAGCTGTCAGGTAACTCATGAAAAAGTCATCGAGCTCGCTCCTCGCATCTTTCACTGTCAGTCGGCATCACATCAGTGGTCTCTGACCATATGTTTCACCTACTTCTGACAGTAAAAATGGCATTTACATGGCCGCCGCGTGCTGTTTACAGAGGTTTAAACTCCTCCGTCCTGTGTCGCGTGCTTTTAGCCCCATAGATAATACATGAGCTTGTTGGTTTTTAAGGGACGCCGCCATATGCATGACAGCATTAAATGAAGAGCTAAACTGACAGCTCCATCTGCCAAATACGCTCTTCGTCAAGAAAAGGCCCTCCTCCTGTCTCTCCGGAGGACACCGCGCTGTCGTCAGTGCTAATACTAAATATTAATAATTTGTTGACCTCAAAGTGTTTGGGAACTCGCTGAGGGCCAGGCGCGCTGAATGGCATATGCAGATGTCAGGTGAGTGCTGATTTCCCACTCTCCCGCTCTCTTTGTTTCTGTTTAGCCGCCTCTCGGAAAACAGACAAGTTGCAGCAGAATTCGTCATGAATATTGCATCGCGGGCGCACATCAACACATACACACTCACGCGTCTGCACGCATGCGCGGCCGTCCCGAAGGGTGGCAACAAAACAAGCCCAGCACTTCTGTCAGGCTTTTGTGTAAAATGAGCATTACATGCCTCCCATCAGACTCAGAGGAGTCCTGAAGACGCGTATGCTCACCTCTGTGCAATCCGCTTGTGTTGTAAATAAATTGCATAATGTTTTCTGGATGCCGTGGTGATTTAGCAAGAGCGTTTCAAACTTTAATGGCTGCCGTATCTCTGGTCGTGTTTGGATCCTGCTGTAACACAACACTGCTGCTCACAATCACATGCTTTGACTCCCAGTGCATTAAAAACACACAAACCACAACAGGATGAGTCTTTAGTAGTAGAAACCTGTTCAGTTTTCTATATAAATCTTGCTTTTTTTATGTGTAAAGAGCTAAATAGTTATTTTTGTCTTTAAGGATTATGATACATTCAATACACTAAGAAAAAATAAATAATAATATAATAATAAGTAAAACTCTGCTTCGCGTCGTGCCTAACAACGCCCCTTAGCTGTTATACATTCACTGTAAACCACGGCTTCTTGGGGCTTATTGCTTTATTACAAAATGTAAATAAATGGACAATGAACAAAAAAAAAATAAAAATAAAAAAAATAAATAAACTTTTTTTTTTTTTAATTGTGCAGAAGTATTAAGCCTATTTTCAGTTAAAGGTTTGCAATATCACATCATAATTGTATTATGATTATTTGAGGATTTACCATGTTTATATTACTCAAACTGCATTGGTTTGCACATTCTCATATTGTTTATACATTTGTATATTAGCATATTTATTCTGGTCCTGGGTGTACTGGTCTCTAATTCTATATTAGGGATATTATACTTAACTAAAACTGAAAGGGAAATTGAAGGAAGGAAGGAAGGTTATTTGATATAAAAAAAAATGAAATAAAACTATTATAAAATGCAAATAAATAAATAAATAAATAAATAAATAAGAAAACAATCAAAAAGATTTCAGCTAGCTGCCAATGCAATATTTCCCATTCTAATTTAGTTTAACTTTATGTACTAAAATATTTGAAATTAAAAAAAAAAAAAATCTATATATACACATATACATATTAAAAAATACACACACACACACACACACACACACACACACAAATGAAACAAATACTCAACAAATAAATGAAACTGAAGAAAATTCATTTGAAAACAGGAAAATATAAAAATAAAATCTTAAGCTTGAAAATATTAATAAAAACTATAATAGTATCTCGGTGATACTAAAACAACACAGTTGCATTCACATGATTCCAAATCAAGACAATTCAACTAAATGAGCAAGAACAGAAAACTAAATTAAACCTGTTTAATGTTGTTTTAGTCTGCTGCAAATTTAAAAATACAATGAAATCTATTTACATAAAGTTGTAAATTCTATTTATTATATTTGATTATTAAATACTCCCTTTCTTTTTAAATAGACTTAGAAATTCAAATTCCAGTTCAGCATTTCCTCAATGAAATGCTCTTCAGAGCAGCACACAGAGCTGGTCTACTCTCTCTCTTAATGTGTCTAACCCTTTATTTGAAGACGTGTCTGTCCTGAAACCTGACTGCTGTGTCTGAGTGGAAGTGTATTTATGGCGCGTCTCGGGGATCTGCTGTTTTCTCAGCTCTCTCTCAGAGCTCTAACGGCTTTATTGGCTCTTAACTGATGGAGGATGGTTGGGAAGTGTCTTGATGAGTGTCAGGATGTCAGCGAGACTGATTTACTGCTCTTCAGTGCTGTGTGTTCGCTGAGAATAGGAGCATTTCTCTGAGAGAGACAACATTAGAGAAGTGAAGCATCAGCAGTGTCGGGGAGAACTGACTCACTTTTTGGAAGGTAAATGAACCAGTCGGAAATAAAAAAATTGCCGGTTCAGTTCGTCCCAGCAAAGCAGACAGTACTAAATAGTCTGATGCTTCAAAACATTCATAATGAGATCAAAAAAATAAATCTGTATGAATCAAGCTGCTGAATCCAAGTCTTGTGAAGAGACGCAGTCGCTTTGTACGATGAACAGATTCAATTTAGGCTTTTATTCACATAAAAACATTGCTAAGCGAACATGAACAAAAGTTCAACCATACTTACTTAATGCGTGAGAATGATTCTCATTGGTTGAGCAAACATACTTGAGCTTCTGTGACCAAATCTGAATGCTGTAAACATTGTTGGGTGATCAATGTTTATATGTGACTAAAAGCCTGTCTCTTCAGAAGACTTGAATTAAATCACTCCATTCATATGAATGAACCAAAGGTCAACACATTTCTTATGGGCTTGGACGGTAAGTAAATCGTGACAGACATTTAATAATAATAATAATAATAATAATAATAATAATAATAATAATAATAATTATTATTATTATTATTATTATTATATAATTTATAATATATTTAAAAAAATATTATTATTATTGTTATTATTATTATTATTATTTATAATATATTTTAAAATATATTATGTATGTATATATTTATTTATTTGTGAACTACCCCTTTAATGCTGTAACTCATACACTCATATTGACATTCTCATTGATAAATTCATGTAATTGTAGAATAAATTATGTCATGTGATGTACAGTCAATATAGTCAGCGACCTTAAAAAAAGAGCTGTTTGACTTCATTACCTCATTTAGCTAATTAAAATGTACTTGGCAGCTAATTTGAAACTGTAACTTGCAAAGCTACGCGATCAGCAAGCATGAAGCGCAGGCGACCCCCACTATTAGTGAATGGAGGATGTTTACAGTATGTTCTAAATTTAAGTGCTTGTACTTTAATCCCAAGCAGCCATTTACACCTAGCGAAACATTTCCATCAGGCACGTAAAATGACACCCTGCCGCCTCGCCCTTGCAGCAGATTGCGTAATGTGGGACTAATTCTTTCCTTGAGCTTTCGTTACTTTGCTACTTTGAGTATGCGGGATTCTCCACGCTAATCAGTCTTTAATTGCTGAGCGGGAAGACTGGAGCAGGCAGGCCTGGATGGATGGATGGATGGAGGAAAAGCGATCAGGAATATGGCGCGTGTCGCTGCAGAACCCAGAACAGCTAAATTATCCCCCTGCCAGTCTCCCAGCCAACGTTTTGTGCTCCACCATTGATTGGAGCGACTTTCAGCAAGCCAGCGATGTATTTGTGGGCATGCTGCCGAAACCAACACAAAGGGGGCGGGTGTCAGCTTTTAATTGTAACTGTCTTCCAGAATGGTGTTGTTTTAATATCCTGTATAGATTTTTATGTAATACACTTACTTGCAGGCAGCCCCGAGCAAGAATCAATTCGGCACAGGAATCTCCTTTTGTTAAAAGCCAATCTTGTTTTAATGATGCATGAAGAAATATTCAAGCATTGACATTTTCCTGTCAGGTTCCTTTAGAAAAATCAATTAAGATGATTCTGCTTTGACCCAGTTATCCAGTTAATGCTTATTAGGAATGTAATATGATTTACTGTCAGCATAATATGTATTTTTTGGATCTCATCTCATTAGCTTGTGCATGTTTCAAAGAGCAGCGTTGCATCAGATCCTGTTTACAAGCGTCTGTGTGTGTAAGATGGAGACGCTGGAGTGTTTGTGTTGAATAGAGCTATGAGACAGGTTACACACACGGCCCCAGGGCATCACCCTGTCATCTCTCTCTCTCTCTCTCTCTCTCTCTCTCTTTCTTTCTTTCTTAGTATTCCTAGATACAACCTGCTTTTTGCATGTTATGGGATAGATATACATTTCCATTTACATGTTTGTTTGTTTGTTTTATAAAGCTGTTTTTGTTTTCTTTCTTTCTTTCTTTCTTTCTTATTCCTAGATAAAACCTGCTTTTTGCATGTAGTGAGATAGATATACATTTGCATGTTGCATCTCATCTAGAGGTCGACCGATTCATCAGTTTTGCCGATTAATCGGCACCGATAGTTGATTTGCGGAACTATCGGTTATCGGCCAAAATCCATGCCGATAGTTTTCCGTGTTGTGTCTGTTGCTGGAGTGGCTGAGAATTGTCTTCTTTCCGTTTGCTCTGTTTTTTTTAAACACTGAACTTCAAACTCATTTATGCCACATAGTTCATTCTTGAAGCAAACTTACGTCCGTTTGGTGATTAAATAAACAGTTTTAGACCGCTGTTTGAATTGAACGTGATGCCTCTGGTGTGTGTGATACCCGTGACTTCTCCAAGATGCAGCGCTGCGCTTTTGCACAGTGTCACTTGCATATTTTTTTTATATTTTTATTAGATAATCATGCAGTGTTCTAAAATAGCAGCAAAAAAATGTGAGAGTACACATACAATATCAATAACCTGTGCATGTCATTTTAATATGGCCTTGTGTAGGTATTTCAAGACGGCCATCTTTAAGCATGACTGTTGAAATGAAATGGTAATACTTAACAATAAATGTTCATTTGTAACATTAATGAAAGCTGTAGAAGTATTGTTCCTTGTTAGAATGTGTTAATTTCATTTCAGCATTTACTATTACTAATAGGCTTCATTTTTAAATTTTAAAGTTTCTTCTTTTAACATTAGCATACTATGAAATAACTTTAATGATCAATATAATAATTAATATTACTACTAAATTTGTATTCAAATTCATTTTGTTTACAAAGTATGGTTCAGTACTGTTACTGCTCTTTTAAAAATAGTAAAGCTCTATTTTAGTTTTCTTTCAGTATCCATTTTAAAAACTATCGGCTGATTAATCGGTATCAGCCAGCGTGGTCCAACTTAGCTATCGGTATCGGTAAAATCCACTATCGGTCGACCACTAGTCTCATCAACTAGGCCATGATGTGTTTGTTTGATAGTTTTGTTATTTATTTTTGTTTACTTGCAATTCCCATATTTACTATTATTATTATTATTATTATTATTATTATTATTATTATTATTGTATTTTCAATAGTTTCTATCTATCTATCTATCTATCTATCTATATAAAACAATACAATTTTAGCAATTAAAAATCTGTACTTAATATCACATTTCTGCACAGAAACTTACTTCACATTGTCTGTTCACCTGCAGTTTGGTTTAACCAGTCTGCTCCCATGGTTATTCAACACAAACGCACCTCATATCTCTGTTAAATATAGATATTTAGTATTCAGAACTATTTGTCTGGTGATATTACCAGCCAAGCAGGCAGTAAACCGAACAGTATTAATAGAGACCTTTGACGTCTAGGTTTCCTATTGGTTATGGCAGCAGTAATGAATTAAATGATGATCAAATGCTTGAGACAGCCCAGCAAATACCTAGACATGGTAGTAATGTAAGCAAGTGCACTTTCAGCCCTTTAAAAAGCAGATTCAGGCGTCTGGATTTCAGAGGTTCGATCTGAAGCTTCAGTCCCAATATGCCAGATCGTGTTAGTGCTGCATGTTCTCTCACACTCAGAGCCAAACCACAAGAACGGCAAGATGCACTCAGCACAGAATCTGTAGGAACTCTTACCTGATTTGCTTAATTATTTTAGGGTTTTAGATGTTATAACACTGTAGACAGCAGGTCTTAAAAGCCTTAATTCACGCTTTCACAAATGAAGGCCTCAGAAGGTCTTAAATCAGAGAAGAAAGTCTTACATTCCTGCCATTAAATGTTGCATGCACTGCTAAAAATGAATATCTTTCTCAGTATTTGTTTTGTTTTCCTACAATCCAACAATCCAAATATTAAATATCATTAAATCAAGATTCAAACTGAAGATATTAAGTTTTGTTTTCTGATAAATGCAACATAATTAAATGGATTTATGCTTAAAACAAGAGCAAATATCTATAAGTGGAGTATTAAAAACCATTTTTTTCATTTGAAATAAGTAGATTTTTCTGGGTCCATTGGATATTTGTTCTTGTTTTAATCATAAACTCACTTCATTTTGATCACTTTTCATAAGACTTATCTTATGTTGCTTCTCAAGTAAATGTATCTTGAATTAAGAATCTTTAGACATTTGTACTGGAAAACAGGACAAAAATATTGAGGCCAAACATTGTTTTTCAGTGTGATCAGAAGGTATAGTAAATTTAATTTGATATTTTAGCATATTAGGATCTATTTAAGTCAAGCTATTTTTGATGAATGAGAAAGTAATGGAAATCTGTTGGAAGTTGTGTTTTCAAACTTTGACGTGTTGTTCATGCAAGACATTTACATTTAGAGACCATATTGATGTATAACATTTGATGTATTACTTAAATGTTATTTTTTGTTGTTGCTGTTGTTGTTGTAGTGACATTAGCCATATTAATTTCAGTGCCTTGTATTGAAGAGTTCTTCAGTGTTAACTTATGTGATCAGATGAAATTGATAGAATTCCTGGAAGGGATGTTATGAGAGAGACGTCACATTAGATGTCATCCAACGATAAGATTCCCGATTGCCAACGAAGCAGAAACAGGCTATGAGGAAACGGTAGATGCAGTCGCTGAAATTCTCTGACATGAAGAAGAGCAAAAGAAAGAGAGGGAAAAAATGACAAAATTAGTCATCCCAAAGCATCACTCGAGCAAAGTCCTCTGTCCCAGGGGCTTGAGGATCACTGCTGTCTTTATAATGGGAAATGTTAAACCTGTTTTA
>JAFVLL020044332.1:0-11000 GCA_021397915.2 Tor tambroides | reverse complement strand
ATCCAAGTTTCATTTCTATAGTATTGTCCCTTGAGAAGATAGACTAAAATGGTTGCTGAAATGTGAGGGGTGTACTCACTTTTGTGAGATACTGTATGTATATATACATTGCTATCTTGGAAGAACATAAAAACAACACAAAAGTGGTATTTTTTGTGTTGCATGCAAGAATTTACCATTTCTTTAAAGAATTTTTTAGTTCATTTTTAGTTAACGCAATCAACAGATGCACCAATATAACAATGCACCAATATAACAATTCATAACCATAAACAGCATTCTTTACCTCCATATATTGCTACTAAAACATTTGAAAACATGAAAAATGCTATGAAGGCGCTTCTGCAAATATTCTGGAGTAAATCACCGAGTTCTGAATTGATTTACTGAAACTGAACTGAAATGAATTATATGAATAATTATACTAGCCAAATCACCCAGCAATAAAATTGGGTCAAACATCTAATTTATTGCTGTGATGCAGAAAACAGGTGATGGCCTCATTCCTCCTGTTCCTGTCATCTGTCTGAAACCGTGTGAAACCAAACACCACATTTAGCACCAAACTTCCTGCAAAACAAAAAGCAACTTTCCGTTTCTGATGCTTCTGTTTGCATTTCAACAATATCCTACAATCCTCACAATCTAGATATGCAAACAGAAGGATGATACACCCAACAGGCTTAAAGTGAACAAGACAAATTAGAGTCTGATCTGTGAACTTCCTCTCACTCACGTTCACTGACATCTCTGTCCGTCTACTGTCTCCATGCGCTGCCATTTGACTTCCTCCTGCCAACCAACCCAGGACTCCACTGAAACAAAAGCGGTTTATGTGCTGTGGGAGGTGTGTGTGTGTGTGTGTGTGTGTGTGTGTGTTTGAAGGGTGGGAGACAGGAGAACATGTGTGACTTGAATAAGAATGTTAAAAAGAAATAAATGAAACCTTTAAGAGCTTGTGGTCTGGCACTGGTTCTCTCATAAACCGAACAACTAGAAACAGATCTGTCAACATGAAATCAAAACTACTTTAAGGCATGTTCCTGGTCTTAAAGGAACAGTTCAGCCAAAAATGAACATTTGTTGAGAATGTGCTCACTCTCAGGCCATCCAAGATGTAGATGAGTTTGTCTCTTCATCAGATTTGGAGAAATGTAGCATTGTGTCACTTGCTCACCAATGGATCCTTGAATGGGTGCCGTCAGAATGAGAGTCCAAACAGCTGATAAAAACATCACAATAATCCACACCACTCCAATCCATCAGTTAACGTCTTATGAAGCTGAAAGCTGTGTGTTTGTAAGAAACAAATCCATCATTAAAACATTTTTAACTCCAACCACTGCCTTTGGCCAAAATACGAATCCATAATTATGCTTCATCCAGTGAAAAAGTCCATCTCCTGTTGTCTCTCACATTAAAATCCACTCACATACATGTTTTTGCTTGTAAACGGTGCTAGATTTCTCTCCTGATTCGACTTTTTCACTGGATGAAGCGTTATTATGGATTATGGACTATTTTAGCCGGAAGCAACGGTTTGAAGTCTAAAATGTCTTAATGATGGATTTGTTTCTTACAAACATGCAGCTTTTGGCTTCACCAGATGTTAACTGATGGACTGGAGTGGTGTGGATTATTGTAATGTTTTTATCAGCTGTTTGGACTCTCATTCTGACGGCACCCATTCACTGCAGAGCATCCATTGGTGAGCAAGTGATGCAATGCTACATTTCTCCAAATCTGTTCTGATGAAGAAACACAATCATATACATCTCGGATGGCCTGAGGGTGTGAGCACATTTTCAGCATTTTTTTTTTTAACTATTCCTTTAATATAAGTGATTTATCAGGGCATGTTATTGCAAAGAACAGCACAACTTGCAACACAAATCTCCTGTGGTGAAACACTGGGATGCATGGATGGAAAAAACTGCTGTATGAAACAACTGATGTGGACAGGGTGTCTTTCCTGTTATTCTCAGAATGCGATGAGCAAAGAGGAGAAAAGACACTGGGACAGCTTGAAAAACAACAGTCGAGCTGTAAATCACGCTCAAATAATTATTTTACTATGCAGAGTCTAAGACTGATTTTACTAGTGCATTTATAGGACACCTGAACTCAAGTGTCTCTGTAATGTGAGAGACTACGCTTGAAAGATTACAGAATTTGAGTCACGAGTAAAATGAAGGACAACGATCTAGATTACACAGACAAATCCATTATGGAGTGCTTGACACTATTAAAGGATGAAGTGAAACATATAGACAGTAGTATCAGACTACAAAAACAAAGTCGAACAATTCAACAGACACTGTATCTGGAAATGATCTTGTGCATGCGAGTCTGTCTTCACTTCCCTCTGATCACATGACATGATCAACATCCTCATGCAACCGTCTCAAACTGCAGAAGCTCAACCATGGAAATAGATAGCCTAATTAATAGCAACTACCAACAACACCCTAGCATTGTTACTTTAGAACCAAATCAATGGTCAGAAGAACCTAAAATGTAACAAAATAATCAACTAGAACCAAATATTCAAAAATCCTAAGAAAAAAAAAAAGCTTCTTGACAATGACAAGAAGGCAGGGTTATTACAATTAACTATCAATCAATTAATCAAGCAATAAATAAATAAATAGAAATGTAATGACTTGCAATTAAATAAACATGAACTGAAATGAAATATTACTATTTATTTTACTATTTTAGCTGGTTGCCAAAACAACATTTCTCATTTTCATTTAGTTTAACTTGATGTAGAAGCATAGCTAAAACTAAAATAAAAAAAAATTATAAAATCCAAAGACTTGAAATATGTTTATACGTTAAAAAAAAACTACTAAACTGTACCTAAAATTAAAATGAAAACAGAAAATATAAAAATAAAGACTAATTCAAAATATTAATCAAAACTATAACAACAACTCAAATATACTAAATAACACTGCAAGAAGACCCTGTTGAATTTAAAGCAAAGATTTTTCCTTTTAAAACTGCAGAGCAACAAGTATACCATGGTATTACCATCATTTTAAGACAAGTATCATAGTACTATCCTGAACTAATGAAAGTAATAATAAAAGCACTGTGGTGGTACCATGGTACAGTGATAGCAACATAAGGCACCAGATTGCATTGTGATATATCATAGTACAGAAATTCATGTACCAGGGTATTTACATTAAAAAGAAAAAAAGTTCTCTGGTATTTTTCAAAACTTTCTGCAGGTTGGAGCAGCATATAAATACCATGATGCATGAATACAGCATTACTATCTGACACTATCAGCGCTGTACAGTTTGATCGAGAGCATCCAGAACTACATAAATAAACAAATGAAGCGTTCACAGATGATGAAGAGGTGTTTACCTGGATGATGAAGCAATGAAATCTCCTCCATCCAGCAGTCTGATCTTACAGAACAAAACTCCATTGACAAACGGCACTGCTGTCAGCTCCTCCAGAGTAACATGAGTCTGAAACTTAAACTTCTTCTTCTTGACGAGAAACGCCATGAAACTGGAGTTTGAGATGATTTAATTCTCTAGTGAAGTCTAATGTTTGAACTGAAGGCTGTGAAACGGTTTTAATCTGGCAGTGGAAACTCTCTCTGCGGGATCATGTTTTCATTGATCATCTGAGGGGGAAAACACAAATCACAACTAACATGAGAACATATAACATTAACACATCATCAAAGCGATAATATGATTCGTTGTATTTAGAAAAAGCGTTTCTTTGTAAATTCCTGTCAGGTTTGTTCAGTTCACTCACCCGCAAACAAACGCGTCGGAGTTTCTCACTGATCGTCCTGCAGCGCGAATGAAGCTCTGAAACATTAGCAGCATTAACGCTAATCGAGTGAAATAATCATATTTTAGTGTTTCTGTCTCCTGTGTTTGGATGAAATGAGATCAGTGAGTGTGTGTTTAGATTTTCTATAGGGATTATGAAGCTCCGCCCCCTTCACTCTGTCTCTCTCTCTCAAACACACACACACACACACACACACACACACACACAAATCTGGTTTGCTATCCTTGTGGGGACTCTCCATAGGCGTAATGGTTTTTCTAATGTACAGACCGTATATTCTATTGCCCTGCCTACACCAACCCTACCCACATGAAAAAATACTATAGTAAATACTATAGTGTTTTTGAACCATACTATAGTAAAATACTTGAATTCATTTGTTGTGGTAACTCTATAGTTGCTGTGGTAATATAACAACTATAGTAATATGAACAAATTACTTTACCTAGTACTGTACTAAATTTTCTACAACTATAGGGTATATTATACTACAATACACTACAGTTTACTGTGGTAAAAACTAAAGTATACTACAGTATTTATTACAGTTTATCAGTTCACTATAGTTAATACTACAGTATGCTGTAACATTCATTAACAAAGTGTTGTAAATACTATAATATATACAGTATAATGCACTTTACTATAGTATGGTTCAAAAACACTTTAGTATTTATTATAAATTACTATAGTATTTTTTCATGTGGGTACACCTAAACCTACCCCTTAGAGGAAACTTTCTGCATTTTTAGATTTTCAAAAAACATTCTGTGTGATTTATAAGCTTGTTTACCTCAATTTAGGTCCCCACCGTGACACAAGTCCCCATGAGTCTGTGTGTATTCAGGTTTAAGTCCCCACCGGAATATAAAAACAGGTACACACACACACACACACACACACACACACACGCTCACACACATACACACACACACACACACACACACACACACACACACACACACACAGATCTCTGGTCAGTGATAATTTTAATATTGCCAATAATAAACGCTTTAAATATAATTTATAAGGGTTGTATTGTTCTTCAAATGCCGTTCAAAAGTTTGGGATCAGTAAGATTTTTAATGTTTTTTAAAGAGGTTTTTTTATTTTATAATTAAAATAACACTTTTCTGTTTTAATATACTTTACAATATGATTTATTCCTGTGATCAAAGCTGAATTTTCAGCATCATTACTCCAGTCTTCAGTGTCACATGATCCTTCAGAAATCATAGTATGCTGATTCATAATCGATGTTGGAAACAATTGTGCTGCTTAATATTTTTTGTGACCTATGATACTTTTTCCAGAATTCTTTGATAAATAAAAAGTTAAAAAGAACAGTGTTTATTCAAAATAGAAATTTTGTGTTACAATATACACTACTATTCAAAAGTTTGGGGTCAGTAATTTTTTTCTTTTTTTTTTAAAGAAATTAATACTTTTATTCAGCAAGGATGTATTAAATAGATAAAAAGTGATAGTAAAGACTTATATTGTTAGAAAAGATTTCCATTTCGAATAAATGCTGTTCTTTTTAACCTTTTATGCATCAAACAACAGTTTCAACAGAGATAATAAATCAGCATATTAGAAGGATTTCTGAAGGATCAGGTGACACTGGAGACTGGAGTAATGGCTGATGAAATTATATATATATATATATATATATATATATTGCTTATTATTAATATATATTATTTACTTACAAAAAAAATTTCCTATTGCATTATTAAAAAATACGATTACACTTTTATCTGTCAATATATTAAAATACTTAAGTATTTTAGAGTGAACACATTACATATATCCAAGAAAAGAAGAAAAAAGCAAACTTCTCCATGTCAAAAGTATAAGTATGGAGTCCCTCAGATGAAATATGGCGCACTTTGTCTCCCTCTAGTGAAAAAGTCACCTACATGCAAGCTGCATATCAAACTATTATATTGTTAAATTAAGATAGGGACACTGTATCAAAACTCCCAATCAATTAAAAGTGAAAGTAACAACATATAATTCAAATAAAAACATAACTCTTTAAACAGGGTTTGTGCATATGTTAAAGAGTGAAATTCAGCACTTTTGAGCAGAGGCAGTCTGTGGGGGAGATGAAGCTGTTTATAAACTATATCTATAAATTTACTTAGTAAAATCATTATTGGCCAAATGTTGCAAAGTACTGCCTTTTTAAGAGCACATTCAGTGCAATCAATAAATAACTCAAGCTTCCAGGCAGGACTAAATACAGTGATTGAAAGCTCTCTGTATTTGAAACTGGATTGAAAGTGATTGGATGTACACGGTCAAAAGTTTGGGATCAGTAAGATTTTTTAAAGAGGTTCCTTATGCTCATTAAGGCTGCATTTATTTAATAGAAAATACAGAAAAAAACATTAATATTGTGAAATAATATTACAAATGAAAAATAATGTTTCTATTTTAAAATACTTTAAAATCTAATGTATTTCTGTGATGCAAAGCTGAATTTTCAGTATCATTACTCCAATCTAAACTGTCACATGATCCTTCAGAAATCATTCTGATACTGATTTATTATTAGAATTATCAATGTTGGCAACTGTTGTGCTGCCAAATATTTTTTTGGAAACTGCGATACTTTTTTCAGGATTCTTTGATGAATAAAAAGTTAAAAAGAACAGCATTTATTCAAATTATAAATCTTTTCTAACAATATAAATCTTTGCTATCACTTCTTATCAATTTAACACATCCTTGCTGAATAAAAGTTTTAATTTCTTTGAAAAAAGAGAGACAAAAAATGTACTGACCCAAACTTTTGAACAGTAGTGTATATTGTTAGAAAAGATTTCTATTTGAAATAAATGCTCTTCTTTTTAACTTTTTATTCATCAAAGAATCCTGAAAAAAAAGTATCACAGGTTAGAAAAAATATGAAGCAGGACAACAGTTTCCAGCACTGATAATAAATCAGCATATCAGAATGATTTCTGAAGGATCACGTGACACTGAAGACTGGAGTAATGATGCTGAAAATACAGCTGCGCATCCCAGGAATAAATTATATTTTAATGTATATTAAAATAGAAAAATGTTATTTTACATCGTAATAATATTTCACAACATTATATTTTTTCCTGCATTTTTGATCAAATAAATGCAGCCTTGATAAGCATAAGAAACTCCTTTAAAAAAAACTTTAAAAATCGTTCAGATCCCAAACTTTTGACCGGTAGTGTATATCACATGCAAAAATGGCTCAGAAGTGAAGTATAGCATGATAAACTGCTATATGAATGGGAGACCATAGCAAACATAATTTTGGGTTTCAATTTGCTCCAATGGCAAAAGCAAAAATCCATTATTGCATTTCCATTATATTCCAAAAAAGAAAGAAAAACAAATTAATAAAATAAATAAATACTTGATATACCTTATAAAGATTATTCTACATAAGGATTTAAGTCATAGTGATGCAGTTGAAAGGTCTAAATGAAATAATAAATGTATGTTTTTTCCAACTAGATATATATATGAGAAAAAGTACAGTTAAACAGTTTCTTTAGTACTCGAGGAAAATACAACCAAAAAAAATATTTGTAAACGTAAATTAATATATCTATGTTAAAAATCACATGCTTGAGCATCAAAAAAAAAATCACAAATGAAGACTCGAAAATGTGTGGAGAGTTTCTTTATTTAGCATACTTAAATAAAAATTGCAAGATCTCAAAAGCTAAAGAAACAAAAGCCTCCACAAAGTCTTCCGTCACAGGAACCACCAGCTTTTCCTCATGAAACTGTGTTTTCTCTAACATGTTTTGTTTGTTTGAGGGTCAATTGCACACCAAAAATTAAACTAAATGTGTTGCAACTTGATTTTTAAGCAACCAAATGCAAAAAAATAAAAAGTGAAATAAACTGAAAAGACTTCACAGTAACTTCAAATTGTCAAAAGCAAAAAAAAGTCTTTTGTAAAGTATAACTTTTATATTTTGGCCACTTCTTTAAAACGCTCATAAAAGTCCTCATTTTATTCTATCCCTGAAGCATTCACACACATATAATCACAAACTCTTTGAGGCACTGTGCTGTACAATAATTTATAGTCTATTCTAGACCAGACCATCACACACACACTTGTCTCTATTGTGCATCTTCTGTCTGCGACGGCACGTTTTCCACTCCTTCAGTCTCTGCGGCAGCTGCCATGTTTGCGCTGTTGGCGTTCTGTAGAAACTTCCTCAAGTCCTTGAGAGCGGGTCTGAACATCTGAATGAGGGCGAGCAGGGCTGCCTGCGTCCCCTCCAGAGCCTGGGCTTGTCTCTCCTGAGCGCAGGCCTGGGCCTCCTGCGAGCGGCGGATCATCTGCAGCAGGTCGCTCTGGTTCTCCAGGTGCTGGGCGATCTCACGCACGTGCAGGTTGGTGACGCGGTGCTCCTGCAGCAGTTTGGCCGAGTTGAGTGCGATGCGGCTCTTCAGTTCCTGCGGTTTGGCCGAGCATTCGGCCTGCGCCAGCATCTCCACTGGAGCCTCTGTGGTCACGGTCACCGGCGTCTCTGTGGTGCAGTACTCCACCATGCCTTCCTCCAGCGTGTGGTACGTCGTCTCAGCTGCGGAGGAATACTCAAAGACATTTGTGACCCTGGACCACAAAACCAGTCTTAAGTAGCAGGGCTATATTTGTAGCAATAGCCAAAAATACATTGTATGGGTCAAAATGATCCATTTTTCTTTTATGCCAAAAATCATTAGGATATTAAGTAAAGATCGTGTTTCATGAAGACATTTTGTACATTTCCTACTGTAAATATATCAAAATGTAATTTTTGATTAGTAATATGCATTGCTAAGAACATCATTTGGACAACTTTAAAGGTGATTTTCTCAATATTTAGATTTTTTTGCACCCTCAGATTCCAGGGCCCAAATTCACAAAACATCTTAAGGCTAAAAGTAGCTCCTAACTTGCCGATTTAGGAGACAATCTTAAAAATAGTGGGCGTGTCAGTCCTAAATTTAGGACTCCTACATTTTTGCTCTAAGAGTATTTCACAAAGCGTTTTAGCGTTAAAACTAGCTCCTAAATCTATCCTAAAATGGCTGTTGCCGGGAATCTGCCTCGGAATATAAACATTTTAGATACATTTGACGATAATGAGCCTTTAAAAAGGTATCACATTTAGGGTTTGGAGGTTATCCCAACTTTCCTTTGATTATATCCTTGTTTTCATTAACCAGTTGGGCGAGAAGTAACAGCTGTTCTTGCATCCAGTTTGGTTTTCTTTTACGTTTGCATGTCTTACTATCAGCCATGATTATTCTACTCTGTTAATTAAAAGGCTGTTTATATGCAAATTCACTAATTATGAGAAGCATACCTGTAAGAGGCTGACAATTAGCTGAACATATATTTGTTTAATTAGTGACACTTAGCCTGCATTTTAAAATCTTTATTTGAATGTGGCAATTAACCTTTATTTGGATATGGCTACACAATATCACGCTCTACAATATTTCTATGAATGTTTCTCTGACAGAAACCCCTCCCCTATCAGCCAATCACTGTGTGCATAGTTAATGACCATGCTGACATCATCCATAGCAACGAGGTCAACCCCGCCCCCTTACTCTTAGCTTAAGACTTCTCTCTGTTCCTTAGTAAAAGTTTGTCTCAGCAGCTTTGTGGATAGGTTTTAAGAGAAAACTCTTAGTTAAAAACTTTTACTGCTATTTAGGAGAACTCTTAGTGGTAAGATAAAATGTTTTGTGAATACAGGCCCAGATTTTCAAATAGCTGTATCAAATATTGCCCTATCCTAACAAATCATACATCAATGAAAAGCTTATTTATTCAGCTTTCAGATGATGTAGAAATCTCAGTTAAAACAAATTGACCCTTATGCCTGGTTTTGTGGTCCAGGGTCACACATTAATATTTCTAGATTAAAACAGAAAGTTCTCTGAGATGAAGATGATGAATCCTACCTTCAAGAGTTTTTATCTCACATGCTGCTGCAGCCACTGGCTGAATGCCTGAAGAGAGAATCGTATTTATATTTACATTTTTAAAACTCAAAATGTAAACTACAAAACAAAAATGATCATTTTCCTTCATCACTTTGAACATTAAGGCAAGACACTGCAGGCAAAACCTTTGTTTTTTCATGAACAGGTCAGTTTTGAGCTATTTTGCTCAGACTAGAGGAAAGGAAACATCTGAAATTGACACAAAAGTGCTTATTTTGGTACACTTTATCTGTTTGTGTCTGTAGATTTCAATTACAATACATTTCTTTAAAGGCCATTTTTTTTAAAAAGAGATATTTTTATCTATCAATTTGGACTTTCTTCTTGCGCATTTATATCTCACAATATGGACTTTTTCTCCCAATTCTGAGTTTTTATCTCACAATTTGGACTTTTTTCTCACATATTTTGATTTTATGTGTCACAATTTGAATTTTTTTCCTTCGCAATATCTCACTTTTTTTTTTTCTCATGATTTTGAATTTATATCCTACAATATGGACTATTTCTCACAATTCTGGGTTTTTATTTCACAATTTGGACTTTTTTTAATTGCAGTTTTGAGTTTATAGCTCATAATTTGGAAACTTTTGTTCTCAATTTTTTTTTTTTTTTTTTGGATGTATTGTCAAGTATGGTGACCCATATTCAAAATTTGTGCTCTGCATTTAACCCATCCAAGTGCATGCACACAGTAGTGAACATACACCCAGAGCAGTGGGCAGCCATTGTTCTAGCGCCCGGGGAGCAGTTTTTAAGTTTATATCCTATAATTTGGACTTTTTCTCACAATCCTGGGTTTTTATAGCACAGTTTAGACTTTTTCCTTACAGTTTTGAGTTTATATCTCACAATTTTGACTTTTTTGACCACAATTTTGAGTATATATCCTACAGTTTGGATTATAGAGTTATACAGTTTCTAATTTATAGAGTGATAAAAAAGAGAAACCCCAAATCTCCTCTGTAAAAATCATCAACTCTAATATGTCAGCAAATAAAACAAGAATTTTGAACCTGATTGAATCCAATGTTCAGAGCTCTGTTCTGGAAAATGATGCAAATGAATTAGGGATGCACGATATTATCGGACCGATATCGGAATCGGCCGATAATGGCTTTAAATGTAAATATCGGCATCGGCCCGATATGAAAAATTAT
>JAFVLL020044331.1:7500-11424 GCA_021397915.2 Tor tambroides | reverse complement strand
AAAGAAAAAGTTTATAAAATTAATTATTTATATATAATATAAATATAATAATACAATAATAATAAAATAGGCCCTTATGATTTACTTCAATGCTGGAAAAAAGAAAAATGTGTGTAAAATTATTTAAATATAATATGAATATATTAATACAATAGGCTCATATACTTCAATTCTGTGAAATTAGTAATGTTTACAAAATTAATTATTTAAAAATATATTAGAAATATTGTATAATATAATAATAATAAGTATGATAAAATAGGCCAATATATTTACGTCAATGCTGTGAAAACTAATAATGTTGATATAATTATTTAAATATTAATTTCTATAATATTTTTTAATATAAATAAACAAATGTATGTAAGAGTTGAGAAGGTGCTGCAGAACAGGATGTGTAACATGGCATTGTTTTATGATGTGTGGTCATGTCTTCCTCTTCCTCTCTCAGGTGATGATCTATGAGCTGGCGGACTTCGTTCAGGGTTTTCTGACGGAGCACAACGTTCCTCCCTCGAGCTCCTTCCACGAGGAGATGCTGAAGAACCAGCGGCGTCTGCAGGAGCGTTTGGCTCTGGAGGAGCAGCAGAAGATCGACCAGCGCCGCAGACAGGAAGAGCAGACGGTGCGTGTCACTTCCTGTTGCACAACATGTTATAAACCGTCCTGCTGAATTATTAAAGAGCAGCTTTGATTAAAGGGAAGAAAATCAACAACTACAGCATTGCTCTTTATTGTTGTCAGTGCTGTAAATATGTATTTATTGTTTAGTGCTGTACTCATTTACAGTATTTCTCTCCACAGCAAAATGAGATTCTTGCAGAAATCCAGAGGAGAGAAGAGGAGAGACGAGAAGAGAAGAGAAAGAAAGAGATGGCCAAACTGGTGAGATCTTTGTTCACCTGAGAAAAAATAAAACAAAATGAAACAAAGTCAGTTGCTGCAACAGTAGAAGGGAATATATTAGCTGGTTTATTGGGAAAAATCACTCGTCGTATCTCATAATTGTCAATAAAATTTAAGCGTTTAAAGAAATGCCATCAAATGTACAATATTGTGTGTTCCTTCATACAAAATTGAGGCTTGTGGGTTTAATTAGATTGTTATATCATATTAGACACGATATTTAATCCAAGCCATGTTTTTAACTAAGAAAAACTTGAGTCAGAAAAACATCAGTGAATTGACTTGTACCTGAACTTTAACGGGGACTCAAACCTCTTTTTATTTGTGATATACGGTCTCAGTCTAAATTACACTCACTCTGGTGTTTTAGGAAGCCAAACTAATTAGAGTATAATAATAATAATAACAACAATGACAGTAATAGCCATATATTGTAAAACAATTACACTAAAATAAATGAAAATGAATATTTCATAGGGATATTATTTTTGCTTTACAGTACAGTAGGGAAATTACAGTACTTCTTTCCTAATTTCTACACTTGAGAGAGAGATTTTGAATTTGGACTCATTTAAACTGCTAGCTGTCAGCAGAATTCATATACTGCATTTTAAGCTTTTATTTGCACAGAAACGTTAGTAGAACTTTTATTTTGAAGGAAAGCTCCAGCTTCAGTGAAAACAGGCTTACAAAAACACGTCTCACTACTAATCTAGTGAAATGCTGTAATCATCTGCCGTGAAAATAAAGCAGAACTGGTGGCTGTTGTTCCCAAACACGTGCTAAACCCAGCACATGTGATAAAGGAGTTGACTGCATTGATTCAGTGAGAACAGAGCCGTTCAGAGACGCAGAAATCACCGGATCACCAGCTGATCGCCTGAACAAAGTGCCGCTTCGCTTTGAAACAGACTTGATGAAGGGAGTAAGCATATTATTGTGCTTTTGATTTTAGTTTGTTTGACTGATGCTGTGCCAAAGCATAATGACCCAAAACACAACTTTAAAGACCTTTTATGTTAGAATAAGAAGCTTAAATATATTTTATAAACTACACTTTTTGCCTGGAAGACCTATCGTTTCATATCGTCATGTGACCACGATAATATCGAGGCAGTTTTGCTATCACTATATATATATCACTGCTGTGTGTGTGTGTGCACTTGGATGGGTTAAATGCAGAGCACAAATTCAGAGTATGGGTCACCATACTTGGCCACATGTCACTTCACTTTCACATTTTCACTTTCAAGATGGGCCTAATAGTAACATGTCAGTAATGTATCGTGCTTCAGGAGCGTCTGGAGAGCGCTGCCATCACCGTCCCACCGACTTTAGAGAGACAAGCTTCTGCCTCGTCAGGGTCACCGGTGGATCCGTCTGAGGGGAAGAAAACACTGACGAACAGACGCAGAACCACATCCAGCAGCAGACACAGGTCTGGATCAACACACACACACACACGCACGCACGCACACACACACTCACACACACGCACACTCACGCACTCACTATACTCACACACGCACACACTCACACTTACTATACTCACACACACTCACACACACTCACTATACTCACACGCACATTCGCACGCACGCACGCACACACACACTCACGCACACTCACTATACTCACAGACGCGCGCACACTCACGCACACTCACTATACTTACACGCACACACTCACGCACACGCACACTCACTATACTAACACGCGCACACACTCACTCGCACACACATACACACACACTCACCATACTCACACACGCACACTCACTCACACATGCGCACACACTCACTCACGCACTCACTATACTCACACACGCACACACTCACACTTACTATACTCACACACACTCACTATACTCACACGCACATTCGCACGCACGCACGCACACACACACTCACGCACACTCACTATACTCACAGACGCGCACACACTCACACACACTCACTATACTTACACGCACACACTCACTCACACGCACACGCACACTCACTATACTAACACGCGCACACACTCACTCGCACACACATACACACACACTCACCATACTCACACACGCACACTCACTCACACATGCGCACACTCACTCGCACACACATACACACGCACACTCACTATACTCACACACGCACTCACTATACTCACACACGCACACTCACTCACTCACTCACTCACACACACACACACACACACACACACACACTCACGCACACTCACTCACTCACTCACGCACACTCACTATACTCACGCACGCTCACTCGCACTCACTCACTCACGCACACTCACTCACACGCGCACACACGTGCACGCACACTCACTCTCACACACACACACACACTCTCACTCACTCACTCACACTCACTATACTCACACACACACACACACACTCACACACACACACACACACACACACTCACTATACTCACACCCGCACACGCACACTTACTATACACACACGCACACTCACTATACTCACACGCACACTCACTCACACACACTCACTCACGCACTCACTATACTCACACACGCACACACTCACACTTACTATACTCACACACACTCACACACACTCACTATACTCACACGCACATTCGCACGCACGCACGCACACACACTCACGCACACTCACTATACTCACACACGCGCACACACACACTCACTATACTCACAGACGCGCACACACTCACGCACACTCACTATACTTACACGCACACACTCACTCACACGCACACGCACACTCACTATACTAACACGCGCACACACTCACTCGCACACACATACACACACACGCACACTCACTCACACATGCGCACACACTCACTCGCACACACATACACGCACACTCACTATACTCGCACACTCACTATACTCACACACGCACACTCACTATACTCACACACACACACACGCACACACATACACGCACACTCACTAAACTCACACACACACACACGCACACTCACTATACTCGCACACACACACACTCACTACACACACACACACACACGT
>JAFVLL020044331.1:0-2500 GCA_021397915.2 Tor tambroides | reverse complement strand
AGTTTGGGAAACCCCAGACTAGTTTTGTGCAGTAACAGGTTGTGTGTTTATTCTGTGTGTGTTTGTGCAGGTGTGTGTGTCTGAACGACGCTGACCGCTGGCACGCTCACCAGCTTCTGGATCATGTGTTCCTGCGTCCTCCGTCGCCCAAGAGCGTCGCTCCGTGTCTGGAGTCCAGTCCGGAGGGTGAAACACGCACACAAACACACGCTGGTTTAACATGACCCATAACACCAGGGGCGTCATGCACTCATTTTCTCGGGTTTCTCGTCATGCTTATCATGTGACACACAGCAGCCATAAATATATATGAGTATAACTGATATAGGCTTATGTTTTATTAATTTTTTCCTTTTTATTCGAAATATTCCCAAATGTGTTAACTATATCATGAAATATCTCGATTCTCAAATATGTGTAAGTAAATGCATTTTGCATCGTTATAGATTGTGTTAGTTGATCTACAATGAGCAGTGGGCAAAGTAGCCTAATAGTGTAATCTATTAATTAAGCATAAAAGTCTTTTTACTTAAGTAGCAGATATGGGTGTCATGCCATAAAATATTTTTAATATGACTAAACATGTGCCGATATTCAGTAATGCGATATATCACGATAATGAATATGCACGATATTGTTATTAACACGTTGATAAAATCAAAAGTTGCATCTGTGTTATTTAATGAGCTAACATGAACTAAGAGTTGTATTTTTTTTTAATAAGGATTAATAACTTCTGAAATGCATTATTAATGTTAATGCATTAACTAAGCTTAACTAATGAGATCTTATTGTAAAGTGATATCTATTGGTCTTTATAATTCTTTTGCACTCTAATCTGTGTAAAATTTTTAACTTTATATATTTTGTGTGTATTGCTTTATTGTATTTAAATGTTCAGTTATTTTTGTTATAAGAAAAAAGTTATTAAACCTGTTATACTGTATTATGACAACACTTTTATGCAACTAAATTTCAATATTGTGATAATACCGTATACGTGATAAAAGCATTAGCAATTAATCGCAACATGAAAATTTGATACAGGCATATCCCTAAATATGACTGACTTTGCATTTAATGTGAATTTAATTAAAACATTGTAATTTACTGATTATAACAAATTCATTGTACAAAAAAAAGCAAAGAACATTTTAAGCACTCTCAAAAACTCTCATTATAATTACTGAAGCTGTTTACACTGTGAAATGATTTGGCTATGAATTCAAATATAATTATAAATATAATTCGAATATTGATCATATTTAAGTACAAAAATGATCAATATTCGAATTATATTTGAATTTAAAAGTGAGGGGGAATTTGAGTTTCAGTGAGGGGGAAAAAAGCTTTTTACTTCTCTCCTGAGGCCAGAAGAGGGCGCATCGAGCAAAATATTACTAACGCACGTTTCTTCAAAGCAATAAAATAACACGACGATCTTTGAAAAAAGTGCATAATGTTTAAAATAATGTTTATAAACCATATATAATTAATTAAGTTGCTTAAACAATTAGAAATAAAACAGCATCATGTATGTATGCATGCATAGTTTAATACAAAGGACCGAAAACCAATCACAAAGAGTATTTTTCATTTAAAAACATGAGATGCAGTGGGATGCAGAAAAAAACGGCATAAAGTCTTGGGACATGTATTTTTAAAAGTTGAGCTTGCATTAATTTTACATGCTTTCTAAACATGCGGCTCTTGTGCGAGACGTGAGTGCAACGCTGATATATATGTGTTCTGTGTGAACGGCTTGGTTTCAGTTTTGACGTAAACAATGTCTTCTCTGCACTGATGTTCTCTCTTTCTGCAATATCGTGAATGATCATCATAGCAGTGCCGCATCTAGTGGCTTCAGCTGGATAAGCGATGAAAAACATTAAAATGCAACGACACTTACATCGTCGTTGCATCTCATGCACCACTGATAAGGCAGCCTGACGCAATGTTTTTGCATTCGAATGTGGATTTTTATTTTAAAGGGGTCATATGACGTTGCTAAAAAGAACATTAGTTTGTGTATTTGGTGTAATGCAATGCAATGTGTTTGTGGTTTAAAGTTCAAAAAACACACTATTTTCCACATACTGTACATTATTGTTGCTCCTCTATGCTCCGCCTTTCTGAAACGCGTCGATTTTTACAAAGCTCATCGTTCCGAGAAGTGAGGTGTGCTCTGATTGGCCAGCTATCCGGTGCATTGTGATTGGCCGAATACCTCAAGCGTGAGACGGAAATGTTACGCCCCTCACCGTATTGTGATGCCGTGTCCCAGAGCGACCACACAAAAACAATAAAACTCATTACAAACGAGGCATTTGTTGCATCCAGTGGGGACATAATTACTGATTATAATGACTTATACTGTCTTTTTACATAAATGCAGACATGGTAATGTTTGTGATCGGAGAAACACAAACAACAAGCACTACTCTACACTGCTCAAAACTCACGTTTGAATCGTCAGTAGCAGAAACATACTTACAGGCTG
>JAFVLL020044329.1:0-11119 GCA_021397915.2 Tor tambroides | reverse complement strand
TTTTTCAAACTTTAAATAGTTCACTCAGTTTATGGCTCACTGTGATCCTTAACACACACCTGTTTCACACAGTCAGACTAATAATAGAGACTAATAATAGTAGATAATAGTAGAATAGTTTCTTCTTATAAATAGGCATAATTCTATGTATTATATTAATTCAAGATTAATAAAAATCTTCTACATTCCCCCCCTCTGCGGCTTCAATAAGTCCCACTTCCCTGACTTTTCTAGAGTGTTATTTCATAAGTTAGGTTTCTTAGCTTTAATACCATAGTGACTAAATGAAGTCACACAGATTCATTACCAATGACCCAATTATGCAATCACGCTCCGGCGGATATCAGAACCAAACATCTCCCCTCGTATTTCTTAATTGGATTTGATGCAGAAGGGAGTAAAAGATTCTGATTCCCTAACTTCTTGAAAATATTGGGGTATCACCATATAGAATACATCACACAGATTTAAATTGAAACAAAGTATGCATAAGATGTCTTCAACCCAGATACTTTGCACATCGTAGAGGGTCACTCTTGGGGAGAGGTTAGGCTAGCACATACACCCAGAGTATGGCTCATCTCATCTTCTTCATCCTCACTTGAGGTACTGGAACTTTCATCCAATTTTTGCAAATTCATTTTGTCCAGCCATTCTTGATAATATTTACCTAGGTTGTTTTGCTTGTTATCTTGATATTTTATCATTTTCATTTGTTTAACTGTAGCATTAATAACTAATGATCTTAATATAGGCAATGCACAACAGAATAGTAAACCTCCTATTAATATGGCAACTCCTAAAAACATTCCTAGATTTGCAAGCCATGCTCCCCATGCTCCAAGTTTCAAATTGAACCAATCCTATGTTTGACCATCTCTTCCAGCATTTGCTCTAACCTCAGTTCTTAAATTTTTTAATGTAATCATAACTTCACTAAAATCTTCTCCAGGTGCTGTATTATTTGGTATATAAGTACAACATTGATCTCCAAACAAAACACAAACTCCTCCTTTATCTGCCAAAAGCCATTTAAGAGCGTTTCTATTTTGCCACGTCATTCTACTTGTTTCATGCACTTGTTCTCCTAACAACGTTAATGCATCTTCAGTATAATTAATAAATCTTTGTTGATTATAATAAATATAATTAATCCATTCTGTATTTTTGTTTTGTGAAATCCAAATAAATATTGATTAAAAACCTGATTTAACTTCATCTCTTGCCTTAAATTTGTATGGAATTCCTCTAGGTTGTCCAATTTAATCTATATATACATTAGGGTCTGGTTTATAAGCTCTTCTAGTTCTGTTGTTTTCATTATTTGCATTTTGTTCTGTTCCCCATTGTGCCATGGTAATTTCTTGAAGCAATCATACGCATTTTCCTTTCCATCCAATTGGTAACAAAGGCAATAGTTGTTCATTTCCACAAATCCAGAAGAAATCTGCTATAATTAATGACTGGTCTTCATAAATTTCTATAGAAGGTAAAACTATAGTTTGATTTTCACATTTTTCTGGAGCTATTTTAATTCTTTCCCTTATTCCATGTGCTAAAAGATCCGGAGCTCTTCTAGGAGTGCCTGAATGCCAAACATTTGTTTTATCTACATACCAGATAATAGCACATTTTCCTTTAAATTCGCCTAAATCATGTGTTCCTTTGGATTTATGAAAACATTAATATTTTTGTTTGTAATCTATGCTATACCATTTTGGAATTTCTACCTTTTTTGTTGCTATTTTCATATTTTGGTTCTCATCAGAATACAAACACCAACTTCTCCAGTATGCTCTACTAAAATAGTCTGTTAATTTAGAATTTCCCGGAAATCCCCGACATTCAGCTGAGCAATATGGCCTTGCAAAATCTTCTAAATAACAAAAATTGCTATTAAATGTAGCACATTTTAGATAATCATGAGGATTTGGTACTGCTATTACTTTGTTTAAAGGAGATTTGGAGCACAGCAAGCAGTTTTCTTTTCCTGTCTCTTTAGCAGTAAAGGTTACCCATCTTTACCACTCATTATTTTGTGCTGTTTCCCATAATTCATCATCTTTACTAATTTCTTCATCATTTTGGATATCATAGTCAGTGTTTCTACGATATTTGGATGTCCTTTGTTCTGTTGAGTTGGTATCATTATTGGTTTTGTTCAAAGACTGAAAAGTTAATTGAAGAGAAGTCGGGCTGATCTCCGTTGGCTGAGCTTGAACTTGCATTATTAGATGTATAGGCATATGATGGTTATTGCCCATGCTTTTATGTTCATTTTCTCTGTATCTTCTTATCTTTTGTTTTTTGTTTTTTTCTTTATTGTTGGCTTCAAGTTTCTCTTTTTCTCTTTTTCTTTTATTTTCACTTTTATTTTCACACATCTGCTCCATGTGTCTTGATCATTGTGTTAGCTATTTCCTCATTCATTCTATCTTCACCAGTGGTTTGTTGTGATGGTCTTTCCCCTGTTGGCAAGGGAGGATTCCTCATTTCATGTTGTTTGGGATTACAGAAGCAGGTTGTTATGTTTTAATATGAGAGCTGTGGTCTCCGTTGTCAATCTGCAACTATTCATCTCATCAATGAACAGTCCTCTTCTGAGATCTCAACACAATCTCACTGGTTCTTATTGTTGGAGCAAAACATTCCTGGAATTGAGCTGCTGTCACCTGCGTATGAGTCCTTAACTATTTTTGTTAGTGATAACATTCCATCATTTACTCATTTGACCCAGTGTCCTTCTTGGCTGCACCTGTGGAAAGTATTTGTGAGCTGAATGCTGTCCTGGCCCCTTCTAGGGGTTTTCGTATTTTCATTACCACCAGGGCTTGAATCTTATTTTCTGTTTCATATAATTGGGCTTTTTATCATACGAGTTGCATTTTTGTAAAAATTTTAATAATTTTCACTTTCAACCAATCTACTTTCAACATATAATTTCTTAAGCATCTGGAAAGCATTCAACTCACTTTTGCTCAAGTTAATAATTATAATCCAACATTTTATACTTTTGACAAGAATCAGCTTCATCCCGATGTGCTGATATAGATTAAGCTTGTTTGATCTACTTTCCCATGTTATTACGCTGCGCAAGTGTGGCACTGTTTTTCCTTTCTGCCACAACAATAATTCAAGTACACCCATGTTTATTATTTTATTGGGCATAATTCGCCCTGTGGGCCCACATATTTAAATTTGGATATTATCAAAATTTGGATAACAGCTGTTTTGGCAACTTATTGATTTGCCTTAGTGTCTCTTCAGAGACTATCTTTACCCCACTCACACATTGGCCATCATTCACACACATTCACACCCCCCTCTGGCCATAATGTTCTTGCATACTATTCTAAATGGGGAACATGCAGTTTTAGCCATGTTCCACACATTTAGTGGAATTCCACACATTTTTGTTGTCATTAACTATTTAAATGTTTTAGAATATTTGACCTAATAATGGTGCAATTGAGACCGCCAACTGTAATTTCTCAAATGCATTTTATCATTTTGTGTCATTTTAATAGTTAATTTTTCTTGTTGTTACTCATGCTCATTAGCTAAAGAAAATGGGAGATCGCTGCATAATTCTTGGATCCATGGCCAATAACATTTCTATCTCATTACCCCAGTGATGATAACAATTCTGATTTCATTGCTTTGGACTTTTTGGAATTGTATTTTCCTCATCATTATTTTGTTTAACCTAGCCCTAGAAAATTATCATTAAACAAGATGGAGTGACCAGTATACTCAGGAGTGACCAGAGTGACCAGAATAATTCAGTCGTGTTTCCCCTAAATCATGCTTCTTATTTTAACCCTCTCTATCCAAATCCAGCCTTAGTTTCAAATAATTTTGTGAGTTGAGCACCTATTTCTTATCAATGTAGTTTCTCCCTTTATTTTTTATTTTATTTAGATGGCTGGACTGGTATAGCTACTGGAATAGCAGACAGAGCATGTTAGTTTAGCAGAGAATGCAAAGATCTGCTGTAAGACCAGTGAATAATCAAAATATATTATGTTAACATAATAATTAACAAATTTGAAGCGTTCTCTAGAGTGATCATTGGATTTCTCGCACCTGTGCCCACGAAGGAAGGTATGGAAGTTCTTTTGTTGGACGATCAGTCTGTTGAAGTCTTTGGCTGTTGTATTGGGTTGTCAGCCTGTGATGTCACTCAAAGGCCCTCAAAGACCAGATGATGTGACGTACAATACTGTGCCTCTGTTCATTATGGCTTTTTGTTGGTTCTGCCACAATTTTACATCTCTTGATGCTTTCGATGCTTTCTTTGCTTTCAGGAAAAGTCTCAAGTGAAAGTTTCACCTTTTCCTTTATCAAGTCAGTTTTTTCCCATAGTGATTCCTCAGTAGTGTCAACTTTTATTGTCCAGGGGGCTGAACGCCCATCAGCCACTCTCTCTCCCTCTCTGTGCTGCCGTGTCTTTGCTTTTTCTCCTCTCGTCGCTTCCATTCTTCAAGACACCATTCCAGAAACCTTCTGAAATTTGAACACTCAAGAGAACTTTTATTAATTCTAATTCCAATTGTATTTGAGCAGTCTGCTCTTTATATTCAACCATGTTTGTCAATGGTGTCTTAATGCTAAAATCTCACTGGTTGACAATAGCATTTCCCACATTCTAATTTTAGTAAAGCAGGTCTTCATTGCAAGAAAAGCAGAAAGCAATACCTATGCTTATCTAAGCATACTACAAATCATTTTCTATTATGCAATAATATTTTCTATAAATATATATTGTTTCTATTATAATGTCAGGCTTCAGTCTGAATATTTCTTCTGTATTCTCATGCAGGGTTCAAAATAAATATAAAATAAATAAATAAAAATAACCTAGTAATCATAAATGAAAATTTCCCATCGAACCTCTACTCATGTTGAATCAACAAGTCTCACTTACTGTTGAATTAAAGTTTCTTTTGTTGTAAAGTTTCTTTTATTTTAGTCACTCAATCTCGCTTTTAATCAACACATTGCACAAGTTATACAATTCTAAATCTCTACAGTGGATTAATTTTCAATATTGTCTTTCTGGGATAGTGAGGTACAACTTTTTGGACGTATTCAGATATCAGATATAACATTTAGGCACGTGCATTCATAGTACTTATTTATATATTTAAGTTATATATTAAATGTATTATATATATCATTATCTTAATTTATAAATCATCAAAAAATTTAGTCAATATATCTTATTATTGGTCTATTTATTTATTTATCCATTTTGTTTCCATATCCATTAGTCTTAAAATATGTAAAGCATTAATTTTTCTCAAGTACCAGCAATGTGTCCTCATTAAGATATGTCTAAACAAAGAGAATGATGACGACACCACTTCAGTACTCCAGACAGAAAGAATTTTTACTATCTCATGCTGTCTCTGCTCACACAAGCGCGCACACACGAACAACATATATCTTTCTCTAGTCTCGCTCCCTGGTGTGAAATTTCCACACCTTTCAATCTTCTGCTGACTTTTTCTCTACACGCAACACAACAATTATAAAATAATTACAGGATTTTGCTAAACCAGATCTTTACACAAGTGTGCACACACAAACGTACATCTTTCCAATCCGTATCCCGGTGTGAAATATCGACACCTATAGACCTTCGATCTAAGTCTTGCTGACTTTCTCTCTAACTTTACCACAATAAACATAAAATATTACAGGATTTTTACTAAACCACCAAGGATTTTTATCTAAAAACTAAACCACCATCTTTCAGGAATTTTACTAAAAACTACTTATCTAAAAGCTAAACCACCTTGGATTTCCACCTGTAATAACCGGTACCATACACTTATTTCCGCGCTCCCACTGCAACTATGCAGTAAATAAAGACCACATGCATGCAACATTTACTGACAGCCTACAAATAATTCTGACTTCAAAACCCCTTAATTTCTGGTTCTTAAATTTTGGAAGAGCTAACTGAGTATTCTTACCACAACGGACAGTTTCTGGAGAATAACACAAATTAATTTTATAAGCAAACAGTTTACCTTGTGGCCACTTTTTGTGTTAATCATCCAGAGAGAGCCCGCTGCAGCTTTTCACTCTTTTGCCCTGTCTCCAGTCCTGCTGGGGTCGCCAATTATGTTGTAGAATTTTCCTTGTTCAAAATAAATTGCCAGAGAGGTTTTGAAGCCAGTAGACTTTATTGAACAGGCAACAAAGTCGAGTTACGGTTTGCAAAGGTAACTCCTGAATGTCTGTTTAACACTCGTGTATATATATATGCTCGAAACTATTCTACAATATTCCAAATATGCTCCGTTGTATGTACAGGTATCTTTTACCATACATGTGTTCTTGAAGGTGATCAATAGCTTTTCATGCATGTATTTCTAGCTCCTGAACAGAGTCTTTTCCATATATGGGTTTTTCAAACTTTAAATAGTTCACTCAGTTTATGGCTCACTGTGATCCTTAACACACACCTGTTTCACACAGTCAGACTAATAATAGAGACTAATAATAGTAGATAATAGTAGAATAGTTTCTTCTTATAAATAGGCATAATTCTATGTATTATATTAATTCAAGATTAATAAAAATCTTCTACAACACACAGAGCGCTTGCTGAATACACAGAAGCTAATGCTGCTTGTTTCGGATGCACTTTTAAGCTTCCTGGTCTCTGCGTCACGTCTCGCCATTCCATTGGACTGATTTCACACTTGCTTTAAGACACGGTCGCGCAGAAGCATTCCCAAAGCATTTCAATGCAGCGTGAGTTCCTTAGTTCCTTGGAGTAGGGAACAAGACACTATGTCAGGAGCTGACGCTATGGAGAACACCTCATTGGTAGGCAAAGAAGTCAGGTGATGTTGCATTGCATCAAAGAGACCATAAAAGTGTCTACATCATCCTATCCTCAGATTCTGTTTGTTTGAGGGAAGATGCACAGGCATGCCTGAAGTATGAAAACGAGATGTATCATCTTGTTCTCTACTCAGGGAACCAAACTTACATAATTGACCGAAACATTCCCCTTCATGGGAATCTCAACTCTGAATAAGAGCAGATGCTATGGGGAACAGCATTCCAACTCCACTATACTGAAAAATGCCTACCCAACAAAATTTTGAACAAGTATGCTTAGCACAGATTTGTGTGAGCAAAGACTGAATCAACTCAAAAGATTTGAGAACCTGGGGGTGAATCCATGTCCAAACTGTAGAATCTTATAAATGTGTGTGGAGAGGCCCAGACTGCCGATGCACACACATCTTGTAAAGACGCATACTTAGCGCCTTGGAAGAAGTCATACCCCTAGCAGAGTGAGCCTTGACCCGAAAGACAAAGCACATGCCTCAGAGGCTTCTGTGAACATTGCCCTGCATTGCATTGGATCAACATATGCTGCTTTGTGGCCTTTTTGCTGTAGCCATGAAAGCACACCAACAATTGAATGGATTTAGGTCACTTGTTAGAATGGTCCATGTAAATCCTCAGAGGCCAGACAGCTGAAACAGCAGAGGGAAGAGGGCATAAAGCATAATCAACTGAGTAGTAGAAGATGGCCCCCTGGGAATATAGTCTGATCTAGGATACAAGAAAATGTTGACCAGCACAGGGTTTAAGTCTAAGCAAAAGACTTCTGTTCGGTTTGGAGACATAATGTGCTTGAATGTTAACATCTTGAACCTGTAAGTCCTCAGAGGGAGGGGGAAATCCCTAATATATCTGCTCATAGAGGTATCCTCTGATAGACAAGGCATTCAAATGTTCCCGTTTTAACTGTAGGTGCTCGGTGAAGGGAAGGGAAGATCACTGAAGCCAATCACAGACATATCTGTTGAGCGCGTGAAAACAATAGCCAATTAGAGGTGTTTAAGAATCTGCTCAACAGTGCTCAAAATGCTCGCGGGAAATGCTGGTATCATCACATTTTTCAGATTTCAGTACCAAAGTCAGTACTTTTGACAACTCTTGTCTGCAGAGAGGCTGAGTTCAGCTGCTTGAGAGAAAGTGTTTATTGACTTTGCTGCAAGCCTCTCCCTGTTTAAGCCTCTTTGATCAGACCAGTCCAAACTCAGTTTGACCACAGCTCGGGTAACCACATCTAACAACTCCTCAAATGCCAGAGTCTTCTGGGGTAGCATGTGTGGTTTCAGCTTTGCTGTTTCCTCAGAACTAGCTAATAACTTGTCTTATGCAAATCGTCTGAAATTGCAGCGTTACTATTAGGGGCAGCCCTATTAATTATATTAAGATAATTTAACAAAGCTCGGCAGCAGCATATGATTAGCATATAGCTAGAGCATAATATTATTGTTGTGGCAAAAACAGTGGGAGAAAATGTGATCAGATGATGTTGGCTACTTGCTGATGTTAAAGATATTATCATCATGTAGTGATCTGACTAACCGTTCTCGCTAGAGTCTAATCTATGCTAGTAAATTCATATTAGTGACTGTAGTAATGTTTTAACAGCATAAGATCCAGCAGTGTTTTAATCAGATAATCTGTATTTATATCTGTAATTTTTAAAACAATTAATTAACTAATTCTTGATGAGGTTTTTTTAATCCTTGAAATTATCTGATTGAAATTCTGCTGGATCTCAGTATGTAGAACCATTGAGTTGCTATAATAAATAATGTGCAACTAATACCATAGATTAAACTGGATGAAATCGGATTGTTACATGATGATGTCTTAATCATCAGCAAGCAATCAGTATCATTTAATCACACGTTCTCTTGTTGTTTTGCCATAGCTACAGCAGATAAACAAAAACATTAAAAGACAAGAGTCAAATTTGCCAACTAAAGCAAACATTGATCACCATAATGGTGACATCAAACCAAACCAAACCAAACATCAACATCCAAACCTCTGTTAATCTCAATAAGACTATTAGTTAATGTATGACAGAAATAAAGTCAATCTGGTTTATAATAAGTGAAGCTGGTAATGTTATTTTTGGAGTTATTTTATGAAGTTGGCGCTTCATCAAACAAAGGTTGGGTTTTTAATTTTAAAAAAAATTGACATCTGCGCAACATTTGAGTCCACATACAATGTCCAATGGGAAGCTTCCCACTTAAATCTTTATTAGAATGTTAGGAGATAATGTTCTAATAATGTTATCAATAAACATTTTTAGAATGTTTTTAGAGAATGTTATCCTACCTTTTAGGATAATATTCTGGGTACTAAAATATAACTTGATGCTGAAAACATTACCAGAATGTTCTCGGAACAATCTTAAAACAATAACCTTCCTTGCTGCTGCTGGTTCCTATCCCAGTGAAAAAGAAGGACAAATATTATTTATATACTTTATATGATATTTATCTGTATGTTGTTGCTTGACTAGAATGACAACTAGGACATTTAATTTAGAACAACATTTAATTTTCACTTACAGGAACAGAACTGGCTGATAATCTGCCCACTTCTCCTCGCCTCATCAAAACTCATTTACCTGTTCAGCTTGTGCCCAAGTCCTTCTGGGAGCAGAACTCAAGGGTAAAGTATATGGGGCTTCATTTCATTTAGTGATGTGGTAGGTGATGTGACAAATCACTATAGTACTTTGATGACGGATCAGTGTCTCATAATTATTCAGGACTGCATGTCCTCATCCTATGAGAAGATGCTTCACTTAATTATTCACAACAGCACATGTTGAATTCCTAGGATGACAGATGCTTCAAAAAGAGAGAGCCAAGTTCACAAATGAAAAAAAATAAATGTTTTTGCTTGTAAGGGTCTCTGCTTGGTATAAATTCTCTTCTATAGACCTTAAGTCTCTGACATGACACACTGTGACTATAATCTGTCTTTACAGTGTCTTGATCAAACTAGATGATTGCCTAAATGGCTGATATTGAAGTCCCGATTGCTAATTTATGCACCAGTTGCTTAATTCCCTACGACTAAAACCCAGGCTACATACCCTATCAGTCTTGGTATGCACTCTTCCTCCCTTTTCTGAAGGGCCAAGTCAAAAAATAAGCTCAGTGGGCAGAGGTCAAGTGTTTGGTATTCCAGGGAGCTCAAGACAGCTTCCCAAAGAGGTTCACAGAGAGCCTAAACAGCTTAGAACTGCTATTCAAGCAGAGCGCTGAGGCCTAACAACAGTAGGGAAAAAAACTGAGGTAGACAAAGGCTAGAGAAAGGCAATCAGAGTAGTTTTTTGGCTACTCTTTCTCAAAGTAAACTTCAGAAAAGTGTAAACTATTAATTACTATTAAGTAATTAATAGTACAGTGCTTAATTCAACTATGCTTTGCTCTTGAAACATAATTCAGAAGATGTTGGAATGTGTTGAACAGTGAGGTCAGTTTGGCTTGGAAAATAATTGTCTTAAAACTTCATAAATATAAAGTTATAGTCTCTATTACGGGCTTAACTGAATATAATGAAAAGCTTGTCTCTTGTCATTTTTTCCACTTATTCCAGATTGTGTATGTAGCACGGAATGCAAAAGACAATGCTGTTTCCTATTTTCATTTTGATCGAATGAACATGGGAGAACCCGAACCAGGAGACTGGAACACATTCTTGCAGACATTTATGGAGGGAAAGAGTAAGTAAAATATTTGAAAAGTTAAATAATGAATTACATTTTATTGGTCAATAACAATGTGGATATTACTGAAATCACTTTTCCTTCATCGTGCCAAAATTTTCAAAGCCCATTAAGGGATGATTGTAGTTGTTTTTCAATTTGAGCATCACTCAACAGAGAATTATTACAAACCATAACCTGCCTAGAATTAGTTAACTGTGCTTTTTAATCTTAAAATTAAAAAAAAGTATCTTGAGTCATTGTTAAGACTCAAAAAACAGTCTTAAAAATTATCAATCACCATAGCGTACTTCAATTTTTTACAGTATCACAAGATCTCCAAGGGAACATACAGTGCCCTCCAAAAGTATTGGAACAGTAAAGACAAAATTGCTCTGTTGGCTGTGGAGTCAAGACATTTGCAAATATGATTAAAAGATGAATAGACAAAACTACAGAATGTCACATTTTATTATTAGCCGTTTCAATACATACATGTTTTACCAAATAAAAATAACAGCACTTTTAGAGTTCATCCCACTCATTGATGTGAGCATA
>JAFVLL020044328.1:30138-41286 GCA_021397915.2 Tor tambroides | reverse complement strand
GTATCTGTACTCTTTACTCCACTACATTTGAAATGAGTGTTGCAGTTACACATTACATTTTGCATGGCACCTAGTTTATTTATGCTACAAAAGATGTGATATTGCCAACTGCAGAGCACTGAAAGTACTACATCTTGTGCGTTTTGCCCTTACCCAAACTTGTCAACAAGGTTACTTTACGTGAATGTGAGTTCGTTAGCCAGTAGTTGTGAATCACAGGTGTTTTATAAATGAGATGAGGACATGACTGCAGCTGGCAATGCGGCCCAAACCAGCACATCCAGTGCAAGAAGACTGACTTTTTAATTTTACTTAACATTATTTTATTTATCCGTTATACTGAAGAGACCTTTTTGAAGGATATTGTTTTTTGTTTGTTTTGTTTTTGCAATTTTGAGGTGTTCAGTTTTATTTTGGTTTTAGAAAATAAGCGTGATTGCTCTCCTCACAAATCAGCTCTTTCTTTATCTTTTGGGTTGGGTTTTCTGTGCCTTGTCTTGGACTTTTATGTCACTTCCTGTCTCCCGTGGTGTTTGTAGTCAGTTTGTATCTTATCTTGTTCAGCTTGTTAGCCTCCTGCATACTGTATATACAGCCCTAGTGTTTTAGTTCTTTGTGAGTTGTTGAATGTAATGGTTGTCTGTTTGTCCATCATTATGTTCTTTGCTCCTTGTGGTTTTTGGCTTGTTTGTTCTAGCTTTTCCATGAAATATCTGCACATAGATCCTTGCCTCTGCCTGTTTTCCCCAGCTTCTCCACAACATTACAGTTTTTGACTGGCATGTCTCTTTGAGCCTATATTTAGTATTAGTAAAATACTTAAGTACTGTTAAAATCAGATACTCTAATACATTTGGAATTGGTGACTTGCAATTTGGAGTACTTTTCACTGTGTAAGGTATCTGTGTTTTTACTCAAGTATGGTTTTCAGGTACTCTTTACACCTCTGTTTTTAGTTGGATGATCGTGCAACGTTCTAAATATTACTACTGATTAGTTTCAGATGGTTCAGAGAACGTTCAAAAGTAACATTCCCAAAATGTTTACAAAAATATAAAATAGAACAATCCCTTAATGTTGTCTCTAACGTCCACGTAACCAAGAATTTTTTTTTTTTTTCGTAACATTTAAAAAAAACTGTTCAGAGAACATTCAGAAACAACGATTTAATAACTTAATGGGAACGTTAGCAAAACAAAATGTCAGCTAGGTAAACATTTTAAATAGAGAAAGAACCACTAATGAAACTTTTATTTATATACCATTCAATCACCGATTCACTGAAATAAAAATATTTAATTTATTAGATGAATGTCCACATACTTTTGGCCATATAACGTTAGACGCCTATATTTTAGAGCTGAGCATAAGAAAAAAAAAACACATAGAAAATATATATTAAAATATAGGCTTATTCATTAAAAATCCAATACTTCAACATGCATGGAAATCACATTTTCAAGTTAAATAATTCTGACTCGAGGTTCCCAAACAAAAAGCCGCGTGGCGCTCTTTCGGTATAAACACATAAAATCAGGTATAGAGTAATTTATGTGGGGTTTTTTTTTCGTCTCTAATCTGCAGCCTAGGGTGAAACAAAATAAATAACTGAACAATTTAGGTCCTCCTTCTTCTTTTGATGTTTTATGGCGGATATGCATTATGCATCTTGTCTGAAAACAACTTACTGGGGCTGCCCAGCGTCCACTTCCTTATTTTTACAGCGGAACGTAGTGACGTTGCGCGTATGGCGCCGTGCGTAAGGCGATGGAGAGCTGCAGCCGCATTGTTGTGGGGGGAAGAGAGGTGAGCTAGCCTGCTAGCACAGTGCCCATACGGCCAGCCCAATAACGACCGAAAACAGGCGCGTTAGTATGGTCGAGCTGTTGTTATATTGAGCGTGTAACTCCGGCTTTTAAATGCTTATTTTTGGATCCGGCAGACCGTTACGGATACCTCATATTACCCTTGGAATACAGCGGAGAAGCGGCTGGTGGACGGTAGCACGGCTCGTGCACGGATTAAACCTACTGCTGTTCAGTAGGCCACAACGCTGCTGCTTTTAGCTCGGCCGTACTGCCTTTAAAGCTTCTTGTAACGTCGACGGCGCAGGTAAGAACGAACCGCAGTGTCTCTGTGGGTTCATTTATATATGTGCGGCTTTAAAGGGCGTTTGTATTCACGCTTTACAGCGCGTGTTTTGTTTTGTTTGACGCCATGTTTGCAGTAATGTCGGTGAGTCTTTCCAAACAGCATTAGCTCACTAGCACAGCCACCAGCAGGCCGCCGGATCCAGTGTGTGTCCTTGCTGCTCAGTTCGGGTGTGTTTTCTTTCCAGTCCAGTGTGTTTGGCCTTGTTCTGCCCTGCCCCCCTACGAAACAAACGAAAGCCTGGATGTAAACCATGGCTGTTATCTATTAAACGCCAATTGCTTAGTTAAATGGGTTAATGTGTCAGTTTGTGGAGCTTAAAAAATCAGTTTTAATAAAAATAATAAATGAAGCATCACTCAAATAGGCAGACACGTTCAAAACTGTTGTGTTAATAATAGCATTTTTACATTGTAATCAAATAATTAACTAACTTACGTCAGATGGCGAAACGGCACGCATTGACAAAAAACAAACGTACGCGCTTTTTTCTGTTTCCATACTTTCAAACTTGGGTTTAGGTTGCTGTGGACACCAGATGGGATGTGTGCTTGCAGTTATGTGTGTTCACACCAAGGAAATAAACTATAAAGTTCTAAAAATCGTTCTTTAAGAAATCCACTGCACAAATGTAACGATAAAAACGCAAAGGAACGATACCGTTTGAATCATTTTCAAAAGGTTTTTTCCGCAGCTGACGGACGATAAAAAACATTGACAGTCAATGAGACGACTCTGAAGAGTTTGAGTATTTAAAGTGGCAGAAGACAGAACTGCAGTGCGCTTAAGACCCGTTCACACGAAGAACGATAACAATAGCTATATTAACGACCACAGGAATTCAGTAACCTTATTTTATTATAAGCACGCTGCAGTTTTGTCCTCTTCCGGTTTAAATGCTGGAGCTCTTTAAAGTCCGGTCGATTCTGATTGGCTGTCAATGTTTGGAAAAATAGTTCTGAAAGTGATTCCAACTGTATAGTTCCTCTGCGTCGTTTTTCAGTAGTCGTGGTGTGGAATTGAAAGTATTGTTAAAACTTAGTTATTGTCCTTGGCTTGAACATACCTTAACAATAACTACAATAACAGAACGATTTTTCCAGCTGATGAACAATAGAAATGTTGACAGCTAATCAGAATTTGTCTGACATTAATTAGCTCCAGCATTTAAAGCAACAGACCACATATCTACAGCAAGGACTTAATAATAAACAGGACGTTATTGTCTGTTGGTGTGAATGCTATAGTTAATGTTCCTGGTGTAAATGGACGTTTACTGTGTCATTGGATTGATTTGTAGCATCTGTGTTTGCACTTCCATCAAGAAATGAAATATAATCTGTATGGGATACAGATTGTGGCTTTGACTCAGTTGAAAGTTGACACATGCTTTTCTTTTACTTCAGTTCCTCTGTGACTTTCAAAATGAGGAAGAAGGTTCAACACAATCGTGTCGCCACCCCGCAGAGGCCTCCCTCGCCCATCAAACCCTCACGTAACCGCGAGACCTTGACATACGCCGAGGCTCAGCGTATAGTCGAGCTGGAGATCGACGGCCGCGTGCACCGACTCAGCATTTATGACAAACTGGATGTCATCGACAGCGACGACCCTTTAGCTCAGGAGATAAGCGAGTGCACCAGCAACAAGGAGAACACAGAGAAGCCACAGCAGGTCCTCGTGCGCTCGGTGCGGCTCAAAAACAACCAGCAGAAGAAGAGCGCTGCGTTGACGACTGTGCAGGGTTCGCCAGCTCAGGGCAGGCTACCGGAGCCAAAGATCCGAACGGTTGAGTACAACCTCCCAGCGGTGCCGCGGAGGCCTTCGGCGTACTATACCTACGTGGAGAAGACGCTGGACGAGCTCGACGAAGAGGTGGAATACGACATGGACGAGGAAGACTATGCATGGCTCGAGCTGATCAACGAGAAGAGGAAGAGCGACGGCTACAGTCAGGTCTCCCAGAACGTGTTCGAGTTCCTCATGGACCGCTTCGAGAAGGAGTCTTTCTTCGAGAGCCAGGGCCAAGGAGACCCCCAGTCGCTTATCGACGAGGATGCCGTGTGCTGCATCTGCATGGATGGCGAGTGCCAGAACAGTAACGCGATTTTGTTCTGTGACATGTGCAATCTCGCTGTGCATCAGGAGTGTTACGGCGTCCCCCACATCCCAGAGGGCCGCTGGCTTTGCCGCCACTGCTTAAATTCTCCCTCCCAGCTCCCCGAGTGCATATTCTGTCCGAATAAAGGTGGCGCACTTAAGAGAACGGACGATGATCGCTGGGGGCACGTGGTCTGCGCCATCTGGGTGCCCGAAGTCGGTTTTACCAATACGGTTTTCATCGAGCCCATCGATGGTGTGGCGAACATTCCTTCAGCTCGCTGGAAACTCACCTGTTACCTGTGCAAGAAGAAAGGAGTGGGCGCTTGCATTCAGTGCAGCAAGGCCAACTGTTACACGGCTTTCCACGTGAGCTGCGCTCAGAAAGCCGGCCTCTACATGAAGATGGAACCCATCAAAGAGGTCATGGAATCAGGAGCTACTACGTTCTCTGTGAAGAAAACTGCGTATTGTTGCTCTCATACACCTAACGGTTGTGTGAGGAGACCCCTCACTATATATGAGGACTCCAAACCCAAGAACGGTTTATGTCAGAAGTCAGCTCACAGGGATCGAGCAAAGGGATGCCAGAAGAAGAAGAACAAAAAGCCCGAATCGGAGCCTGTTGCAGTAGTTTCGACGGTTTCTGGGCCTAGTATTACACCTAAAAGGTAGGGGAAACATTATTCTGCAAATATTTTCTGAATCGTTGTTGTTTTGAGTGGTTTTGACGCTCTTTGATTCCCTCTGTCCTTTCAGTTTCAACACAATCCTTAATCAAGTGTCTGTCCAGAGGAAGAAGGTGTTTGTGGGGCGGGTTCTCAGTTACTGGATGCTCAAGAGGCAGTCGAGGAATGGCGTCCCACTAATAAGGCGCCTGCAGACTGCCATACAGACGCAAAAAGAACCAGAAGAGGTGAGACTTTCTTGGTCTGCAGTGATTGACAGCCCAATTTTTATGCATTTGAATTTTCAGCGAGGATTTGTTTTTTGAATGACAGGCGCCATGCGTTGAGGACCGTCAAGCTCTGACAGAGCAGTTAAAAGACTGGCATCGTTTACGGCATGACCTCGAGCGCGCTCGCTTGCTGCTGGAGCTCATCCGCAAGAGAGAGAAGCTAAAGAGAGAGGAGGTACGGTGGTCATTGTCATATGATGTGACATCAGGTGGAAGAGAAATAAATACTTTTTTAAACAATATATGTGTGACTTAATATCAAAAGTACTGGTACCTTGTTATCCCTAATGTATGCAGCTACATGGAAAGTTAATGTAATCCCTCCCCTCATGTTTTGGTCTCATTTCTGCAGATGAAGCTGCAGCAGTCGGTTTTGGAGATGCAGCTCACTCCGTTCCCTGTCATGCTGCGAGCAGTGCTGGATCAGCTGCAGGAGAAAGACCAGGCTAAAATCTTTGCCCAGCCTGTCAGCGTCAAAGAGGTATGTCTGTCTCATTTCTGTGGGCTATGAGTCATGCTGACCTTATCAAACTCTACGTTTTTTTAAAAATATGAAGATTCTTGATGTGGAAAAAATGTCTAAAGTGGGTTTTCAGATGAAGGAAAAAATTATATTTAAAAAAAGAAGTAAAGAATTATCACAAACAGAATTTGACATCATTATGGTTTCATTTTGCTCTCTAGTTTTTAGAAATGAAATACATTTTGTTTCATGAAAACTACTATAAAAAATGGTAGTAGTATTTTCTGAAAAATTGCTTTAGAAGCAGATTTTTTTTTAAATAAAATGCTTATTTATTATTAATATACATACATACATACATTAAATATATATATATATATATATATGTATATATTAAATTTTTTTTTTAAAAATTTTTTAACAATATAAATGGATTGCTGTACATTTACTTTGGTACTTTTATATTTTATGAAAGGTGTCACTTGCAACATTGTCATCATTTGTCTTTGGAATCAGTGTTTAAAAGCCCTTAAGATATGATTTAATTTTATGTTGTGCTGCCATAGTTTTGATGATTTGACTTTTTCTAAAATTTGGGAAAATTTTGAATGAGTAGTTGTGTCCAAGTTGTTTTAGTGTACATGTAGTCCCTAGTTTTGTTCCATGCTTGATTAATCTCTCTTATGTGCAGGTTCCTGATTATCTAGACCACATCAAGCACCCTATGGACTTCTCCACAATGAGAAAGCGCATTGACACCCATGAGTATAAGAACCTGGATGAGTTTGAGGATGACTTCAACCTCATTATCAACAACTGCATGAAGTACAACGCCAAGGACACCTTTTTCTACCGCGCTGCTGTGCGTCTGCGAGATCACGGTGGAATGATCCTCAGGAAAGCTCGGCGGGACGCCGAACGGATAGGCTTTGACTTCGCCAGTGGAATGCATCTCGCTGAGCCTCCTAAGATAGAGCCACCTCCAGCATTGACCTGGGATGATGGTAAGGACCTGTCTGTTACATTTAGTACTGCTTAAAATTGAAAAAAAAATAATAATTTATGGTTCATCTGTAAACCATTATAAATTTTATTCTGTTTGTTCCAGTTGACCGACTGTTAAACCCAGCCAATCGCAAGCACATGTCTAAGGAGGAACAATTAAATAAGCTGTTGGAGATGCTGGATTTAACAACTGCCATGAAGTCATGCCCTTCCCGGAGCAAACGGCTCAAGCTGCTCAAAAAGACCATCGGTGATGTGCGAATGGAAATGGGTCACAAAATGGAGCCCCCTTCATTGGAGCAGAATAATCCCAAGGAAGAGGAAAAAGCGCCTCTTATTGTACCACAAGCCGCTGAGGAAGAAGGTGCAGTTCTGTTGAATAACATTGGGGTTTTTTGTTATTATTACTACTCCATTGTAATGTTTATTAAAAGTTAATTTCTTTATATAGATGCTTATTAAAAAAAATTTTTTATTAATTTTTTTTTTAGTTAATTGCCTTGATATAAATGATGACATTTACATTAATAGCATAATAACTTTTGAACTTTTTTAATATATTATTTACAATTATTTTATTATAAAATTAATGTGTTTAAAAAATACATTTAAAAAGGTTTAAATGTAAAAATAAAAAAATATTCTGTTTGAATTGTCTTCATTAACACCTGGTCAAACCTTCCTTTAAGAACTGTGATACTCCTCAAAATGGGTTTATAGTAAATATTTAATCTCTCATTACAGGTGACAAGTCATTACCTCCAAAACTTGAGCCTTCAGACTCCGTGCCACTCTTGAAAAACTCAGACAGTCCCTGTGAACCTCCGACACTGAAACCCATGGAGCTCAGCCCTGAAAAGTGCCCGAAAAAGGTCAAATTTGACGGGGAGACGTTCTCTACCTCACTTCTAAATGGTCTCTCCTCTGACGTTATGCCCTCTGAAAATAACATTATGGTTGCTACCTCCACTCTTACCGAACCAGCGAATATGGTCAACCGGCGAACGGCTGTGCTGTTCCGAAAGTCAAAGAGTCCGCAGAAGCCGTCGAATACAAGTGAATCCTCAATTGATTGCCCTCAGCTGGGCACTAAGACGTTTCTGTCCGTGGTCATCCCTCGCCTCGAAACCCTGCTCCAGCGCAGGAAGAGGACGCGCAGTGCTAGTGGGGACAGTCAGGGTGACGAGGATGAGTGTCCTATTAAACGCTTGGATACTGGTAAATGGCTTTCTCTTTTCATTTAAAGAAACACAGAACCCTTCCCTCCCTGGGCAAATTATAGACATTGTTTTGTACTTACAGGCTTGTCTAATGGTTTTTTGGAGCCAAAGAAAGGGCTAACTGTGAATCGGTTGTCAGAGCCTCGTCGCCGCTGTGCTTCAGAGTCTAGCATTTCCTCCAGCGGAAGCGGGAGCATACAGGAAAACTCGAGGTGGGAGCAAGTACACTGAATAAAAGACATTTAGTATACAGTGTTTTTCAGGCTTTATTAGTCGTGGTGAATTAAATTCCGATCTTTCAGCGATGTCAGTCACGCAAAGAGCGGGAAAGGGAAGCTGGCGATGGCGAGACGAAACACGACGGACGATAAAAAAGAACTGGTCAATTGCGTGGAACCAGGGAGCATTTCCAAAGCCAACAAGCTGGCAGCAGGTGAGCATCCAGCTTTTTGCAGCCGTGAGCGGGTATGTGGGATTTTACACCAGCCCCATCCTTCAGTTCAGAGAAATGGGTCAGACCCATTCTGGCAGCTGCATTGGTGTCCCGTCAGCTCTGTGGAAGCTCGCTGTCCTTCCTTCTGCTTGCTTTGCCACTGACCTGCTCTTCATGGCTTTGTCTAACACAAAGACCGCTGCGTACTGCCGTAGTGTCTGCATGTGTGAAACCCTCATGTTTTAATAATCATCACGGCTTATCCTGTCCTTCTAGGTAGTTGCTGCTTACGTTTGCTCTTTAACATTGCACTTAAAGGGACAGTTCATCTGAAAACAAAGATGGTCATCATTTATTCAGTCTCATGTCATTCCAAATTATTTTTTACCTCAGTAAGGCACGTAAAATATTAATTTGTGACTTTCTTGTCCGTTAAATGAAACTGTATAGTGATACAAACTCACAATAAATATTAAAGTCAGATTAGCATCCAAACTATCACGCAATAACTTTTTATTCCAAGTGCGCGCTGTAGTTTTGTTGTCTGCCGCTTTAAATAGTCGAGCTCTTTAAAGTCAGATGGATTCTAAATGGCTGTTGGTGTTTTTATCACTCAGCAGCTGAAAGTGATTCCAAAGATATCATTCCTCTTTGTCGTTATCATTCTGCTGTGGACTTCTCATAGAATTGAAATTAGGGCCGCCACAATATCAAATTTTCACTACGTGATTTTCTTGTTCAAAATAATTCAATATCTGCAATATCTGTATATCTTCTTTTAATCTACATAATCAGATTTTGCCAGAGGGGAGGATTTTTCAGTTGCATAGATTCAGAGGAAACCTCATGTGGACTCCTTTTATGCCGTTTTTGGAGCTTGACACTCCCTTTTGTTGCATAGAAAAATCAGGAAGAGTCAATGTAGCCTTTTGTGTTTAATAAAAGTAAATGGCGGCTTTTGAACTACATGAGGGCGAGTAAACGATGATGGAATTTGAAGTTTTTTGATGAACTAACCATTTAAAGGTAAATTCATCCCAAACAGTATTTTCCGAACGATTTCCTTGATTGCTTACCATTAATATGCTGAGTGAAATCTTTTGGCCTGCCACACGCTTTCCCAGAAATACAAAGCTTACTTCTGCATTCTGACTCGCAAGCATGTCAGAGTCTGAGTGGGCTCATTAGTCACTTGACATGTTTGACCTTTCCAGACCAAACCAAAACCATTTTCAGCACATTTCTTAATTCTAGTTTAATTGAAATAAAGAGAATTGTTTTTGGAAGTGGCATTATAGGCATAATCAGGGCTTGACATTAAGCATTCTCATGTGGTAAATTTGTCATTTACTTGTCCGAGTATAGAAGTTACTTGCCCGGAGAGAAAAAAATCAATTTAAATTGAATTATAAATATAATTATTTATTGTAGTTAAACAAAATGTAGTATAGTGTTTATAGAGTATATGTAGTAGATTTTGTGAGCATGTCACATTTAGTTTTAGTTAGATGTTTTTATATTTTAAAATAAAAAGGAAGTATTAAATACAAATACAATTATTTTATAGTAAACTTAAAAATAAAATGCTAATATTTACTTATTTTTTTATATATGAATTTTCATCATATTCAAACTTAAGTTTTAAATTTTTCAATTAGAGTTAAATTTAATCAGTCAGTTAGTAAGACATTTTGGCTGTTACCAAACAAATGAAATCAGTATCAACAAAATTCATCTTTGCAATGCAGAGGAAACAAAGAAGCTGCATCTGAAGTGGAATAGATATATTTACCTACTGTTTAATGCAGCTTTGAGGGACATGGAATGCTTTAACCTGCAGTTACAAATGAATTAATGTTTTGATACATAAAACGTTGAATACTGATATTTTAAATTATTTTAAAAATAAAAAAATACTGTAAATGTGAAATTAAAACTGCCAGTAGGTGGCATCAAGTCACTGTTAATAAGTGAGTCAATTTGCGTTTGAACCGAATCATTTAAACGGTTGATTTATTCAGGAACGAAACACCGTCATGTTGCTCATAGAGACAAAACAGTGCTGTGGCTGTGTTTGGAGTTATTATTGTTGTTGAAATAGAGCAAAAACAGGCAATATGGTGTCTAAAATGTAAGTCTCTTAATATTAACGTCTTGTTTATTGAACTGTTGTATAAAATCACATTTGTAATCATGCTGATTTTTGGAGCAAAAAAAAAAAACGGCGCTCGATCTTCGTGTGAGATTGTTTAACTATATGAAATAATATAAATATATACATTTTCTGCCCCCATATCTTTAATTTTCTGATCATTCTTCATGTATTTTAATACTGAATCATGTAGTGAAAGAACACACTCGCACGTGCGCTAGTCTAACCTAGACTTGGCTGCTCGATAATGTCAAATCGCACGTCGTTAAAACAACAATTACGATATTATCGCAACGATATATGTATAACAAAGGCTATATCACAAATAAAGGCAGTAATTATTGTTTGGTATTGGTATTGACATTTTCAAGTTACTTGTCCGATTGGGCAAGTAAATTTCTCTTTCACTTGCCCGCCCAAAACATTCAGTTGTCCCGGACAAGTGTTAATGTCGAGCCCTGATAATAGTGTCTGGTTAATGGCTCGGCATGCTTCCGGTAAAGAAATGACCCACTGCTGCTGATTGGCTAAATACTGCCATGGCTCTGGAGGTGTTCTGCACCATTTTTTCCGGTGAACCCCTCATAACTTTCCATTATTCCTACTTTCATAGAGATTGACAGCAGCAATATTTGGATGCCTGCTAACACTACACCACTAAATCTG
>JAFVLL020044328.1:0-21027 GCA_021397915.2 Tor tambroides | reverse complement strand
GCGTTTTTGGGTCTGGTTCTAAGCGGTTAACCCATTTTGGACTGTGTTTAACCGTTAGAAAGTCTTTTTTTTTTTTTTTCCCCTTCAGTTCGTGTGTGAGGGTCGCTAGCGCTGTTAGCAGTCTGCTAAATCAACAACTTTTACCCGTCGTCATATTTACTGACTTTCAACTTCTTTACCATCAAATAAAAGACCTTTTAAGAGTTTACTCTTTCCCTAAATGTTTATTTTGTGTTGTAAATGACATTACTAGGCGTTTCAACGGTTCTTAACTTGTTTTTGGGTGTGAGTGACGTTAGCCGAAGTTAGTAGCTGCACACGAGAAACTTCACGTTTATTTTTCGATTGAAATCGCGTTATTATATGTTTATTTACTTAGGAGTACAAAAATATTCATATCTGTACTCAACACAAAGGATTTAATCAGAACAATTAGCTGTTTGTTTGCAGATTAAGTTTTTTTCTCCCCCTGAGGCATTCAGTTGAGTTTTGCATGAATGCGCCCTATGGAAAGAGTGAGATACACGCACAAGTGCCTATACACCTCTGTGTCAATAGTACAACACAAACCACTGTTTTTACTGTACATATCTTTGGCGTATAATGCTTAATTTTTACCATGCAACGTGATGAGAAAGAGTGTCCGTGGCTGTGATATGCAGCAGGTTTCTCTCGATGCAGCTTGTGTATCTGCACCGTCACTCATTTCTCTTCACACATGTTGTGCGTTTATTTAGACGCGCCTAGAGGTTTGAATTCCCCCTCACACACACACACAGTATCAGTCTGTATTAATTTCATGAAGTGCACGAAAGCTCGTGCTATTGACATGCAAACACACGGCACTATTTGTTTTGTAACAAAGAGGGACGAGCAGACGCAAAATCTACCGCAATGTTATCCAATATCAGCTTTGTTTGCGCTCGTATTCTCTCAGCGTGTTGCTACATCACCCTGCGCGTCACCGGATAAACTAGTTTGGTTTGACTGATCACAACTCCACATTCCAACACACAACCCCAGAAACCACACTTTAGATTAGGGTTGGTTTTGACTTTGTCCAGACGCTCAACTGAACTTCTGCTCAACTGAAGTTCACGACTGGACTTGTTTTATTATTGAAAATAAAACACCACATTTTTCAAATTATGCTCCTTTGTGTTCCACAAAAGCAAGTCTAGAATAGTTTTGTAATGGCATGAGGGTGTGAAAATGTCAGAATTTTAATTTTTGCAAGAACTATCCTTTGATATCTTAAAGTTTTAGTATGTGGACACTGATGAGCTACTAAACTATTAAAAGTTCTTACTGTAGGACTTTTTCCACTCTCTATATACGTAAATAGCACAGATGTGTTTCCTTAAGAAGTCGTCGTCTTGGTCTTTTAGTGTCTCCATGAGAGAATTCTCATGAAGCTGTGTGCTCTGACACCAAACAGCGAGGTGTTAGTTCCTCCTGCAGTGATACAGCCTCATGTTTGTGTTTCTGGACTCATTCTGCTCTGTTTACCTGAACTTTGCTCTTCTTTTGCTGTAATCTGTTCTCCTCAATCCACTCAAAAATGAGCTGAAACCGCAGAGGACAACTTCATCCTTCTTTTTTTTTCCCCCCTCTGACACACATTTCTTTGAACACACACATGGATTGGACTAGGTGTAAAATCTCTGCTGCGCTCAGCTGAATTTGCATACTGATTTGAGAGAATGAGAATGAATGAGAATGAGCTTTATTGGCCAAGTATGTTTGCACATACGAGGAATTTGTTGTAGTGACAGAAGCTCCACAGTGCAACAGAAAGACAGCAACAGGACAGGACACAGATAATAAAAGAATAGTAAACAAATATACAAATAGGCAATGTACAAAACAGCAAAACACAATATATAATATAGACAATTATGTGTGTGAATGCAAATGAGCAGCTCAGGGTGATGTAGGCCAGTCGTGTATTTGTAACGGTAAATACTCAGATTTAATGCGTAGGGAGGGAAATTTGTACAGCTACACACAGCGTCTGCTATCTCTCCTGACCTCTGCTTTACATCAGATTGATATGGGCTTTTAAATGCCTGATACTGATGTCTAGACAGCAGGGTGATGTAATACTATTTTAAACATGTGTATTTAATGAATAACATTTATTAAACGGTGAAAAAAATGTTTGAGGATGGAAAATGGGCAATATTAGTTGCCAAAGCTGGTGGTAGATTGTGGAGCTGAACAATTTTTTCTGTTAATCAGATAATGCTATTGATGTGAAAATCACAAAATGGACAAATTGGCTGATGTGTTGGTCTCTCACGAGTTTTAGAAAGGGTGTGCACTCCATCTTGGCTGTTTATTGCACTGATCTAAGATCAGAGAGAGAATCCAGATCAGTTAATAAAAGGCATTAGCAGAGATTGAGCTGAGAAGGTTAGACAGATGATAGTATTTTAGGTATTTCATTAAGCATGACTGTTATTATTGTGGAGTGTTCAATGCGTAAATAAAGACTTGAAAGTGTTTCAATGCAGCTTCACACTTTTCTCCTGGATGAAGGAGAGACAGCGTGTGGAGGTGAAATGTGGGAACGCGCTCTCAGTTGTCTTCTTGTAAGAGTTCTCATGACAGCTGTGCACAAACACTCATAACTCGAATGGATCGTTTGTGTTTGCAGCTGTTGTCATGGCAAAGGAAAACCAACACCCTTACGTCTCCCTCGTCACCTTTTCTGTTCCCCGCACAAAACAACTGCTCTCCCTCCCTCTCCCCGCACCGTTCGAGTGTGTGTGTCAGGCTGACGAGAGAAAGACAGGTTTGCAGTGTGCTTGTGATCTTCAGAGGTGACCCTGCGGGTGTTTTTAGAGCTGACTTTGATAAGTCAGTGGCAGCTGAGTCCAGTGCCAGAGCTCAATGCAGGCGGTGTTCAGAAATGGACACAGCGATGGAAGGAACGAGTCAAGGTTAAAGATCTTGATTTCTCACGGTCATACAGGTTGTTAGGAAATTATTCTGTCTTGAAATGGTTTGTGTTTTCTGTGGCTCTGAAAAATGTGCTGAATTTTCAGCAGCCATTACTCCAGTCTTCAGTGTCACACGATCCTTCAGAAATCATTCTAATATGCTGATTTGGTGTTTAAGAAACATTTCTTAATGTTGTAAACAGTTGTGCTGCTTAATAGTTTTATTTTCGTATCTGTTATACTAAATATACTCTATAGTATCTATTTTTTATGTTTATTTTTATCTTTTGTAACATTATAGATGTCTTTACTGTTACTTTTAGTAAATTTAATGCATCCTTGAATAAATGAGTATTCATTTTTCAACAACAAAAAATATCTTACTCACTTTTTTTTTATTAGTATAGCTGAATTTATTATACAGTCCTCTAGAATAAATATGAATCTGGATTCTGATTGGTCAGTGTAGCTGTACAAGTTCCAATTCCCCACTTTATCAATGACCAAGAAGTAATTTCTTCATTAAATTCAGTACATTTAGATGCAGCATTTGTATTTGAGGTCATTCCAGGTGCTAACAGGAAGTGATTCTTACAGGCCGGGACCCGTGGGACCCCTTACAGCATCTACTTTAATTAGCTAGCTAGATCCATTAGCTCAGGTACTCGGCTTGAGCCAGGGTTCAGTAGAGTGAGTGTGCAGATAATTTTATTCTCTCTATCTTTGTTTCTCTCTCTTTTTCTGTGTCCTGCTGGGCGGTGATAAATTGGATAGCAGGAAGAGGTTGACAGGGTTAGCGCAGGGAACAGAGGAGTCTCGCTCATTTTCCCTCCCCCCACCCCCCAGTGGCGGCATGTGTGTGGACTGGCCCCTGACTCGGACCTTGTGTGGCCCCTGATAAAGTCATGTCTCTGTGTGTCAGGCTGTGCCCCTGTATCAGGGGGGTCTCTCTCAAGAGCGCAGGGGTTTCTTATCAGGCTCTGCCCTGCCAGGACCGTTGTCCACCTGACGCCGCACAGACACCAGCACACACCCTTCAACAACTTTTCCATCCATGTACAGGGAAGAATGTATTTTGTTGGTACAGTTTTGGCTCTTGTTGAACCAGATGACAAGTTCTCTTTCGGCTACCGTAGCTGGGAGCATGATAGGCTGAAGCTGATGCAATGATTCAGACACGGTCACTAACTTCCTAACTACAGTCACGCTCGTGCTTCCCGTAGGAGAACAGCAGGGCTTTCATGGGCCAGCTCGCACAGGAACAGGCTGATTCAGTGTTTTTGGAAGGAGAGGAGTCCTTTTCATAAGAACCGAAAAGCAAAAAGTCATGCTTTATAGCATGTGTGTCTGTAGTTTTACTGTGATTAGGAGACTGTTTCTACGGTGGTTAAGAAAATCTGTCCAGGAGCGCTTGGTGTTTATCCTCTCTCTCTTTCTCTCTCGTTCCGGAGCGGGGGAAGGGCCTCACCCTTTCACATTCCACAACTGCCTGAAATATCTCCACACTCCTCTTTCATGCCATTTCTGCACAGTTTTTCTCCTTTTACAACCAGCAGCTTGGAGACACTGTGTTTGCCTTTGCATTTTCCTCGAGTTCTCGCACTCTCTAATTGAGCAACAGAGGAATTGTTTGGCTAAATCAGACAGGAGTATTCCTCAGCGCTCATCTACACATTCATTAAGCAATTGAATCTGTCTAATGTTTGTTCTGTCTCTTTAAATGCTTTAATTGGGTGTAATTATGATCATGCTTATTTCTTACGGGCTTAAATGGTCCTTGAATTGATCTACGTGGACCGTGGCCTCTGCCAGAGGTTGTTCTGTTTGACTGTCTCACCCTGTGATTTCAAATATTCACCTCCAATTTGCTCTCAGCAGCAGAAAGGCATCACTGCAGGCTTTATTTCACTGCAGAAATTGGTGTCTCCAAACCAATGTGTTGGTTTTTTTTTCTTTTTCTCCCTCCCTGTCTGTTTTGAGTAGTGTTGCCTAATAGATGGCCCAATCAGAGTGAACCATGCACTAGACCTCATGGGAGAACGCAGATGTCATTGTGATATAAGTGGGTTATTTGGCTGTCTTTTCTACAGCAAATGTTGTCAGACTGATTCCATTAAAAATATCATCTGTAGTTCCTGTTTTGTCCTAATTCTTATTTGTTAATAAAATATTTCTCTCTGTCTCACACACGGAGGAAGTGTTCTTGCAGTTCACTCTGTGTACATTTTTATTCATTTATTTATGGTTATGTACACATAGGGAAGCACAATATATCTGTGCCATCTCATTGAATGACCAATATTAGTGAAATTGTAATTTATCAGTATGGAATGTTTAGTTGTGGATGCTCATTTCTGCCAACAAAACATTTTAAAATGCAATTTATTCCTGTTCTTCTAAATATTTCCATATCTGTTTTTTATATAATATAATTTTTTATCTTTGATGAATATAAAGTTCAGAAGAACATAATTTATTTGGAATATACTTTTCATAAATATACTCTAAATATACTATTTCTTTAAAAAAAAAAAATTAAATTCTAGCCCCACACATTTGAACGATAATGTATGCATCATGTCAGCAGTCATAAATCAAGTATGTGTTTTACACAGTGCATTGTGAATGTGATTGTGTCTCATTATACAGCATATTCATGTTTATTGTGGACAAACTGCTTGTCGTTAGAATGTCGTTGTGTTGTGCATGGTTAGGACTAGGGCTGGGTATCGAGTTCGATACTTTTTAGGCACCGACCGAATTGCCTCGATACCACCGAGTATCGAAAAACGTCTTGTCGTTCGGTAAACACATCAACATTGTGAAACCAAGACCAATATTCTAGAACAACCATTGATTATTTCTAGACCGCTTAACAACAGATACGAACAGCTGTTTCACTCTGGGCAGATGACTCTGTGTGTGTGTGTGTGTAAGCTTTTGTAATTTTGTGTGTGTTCTCTAAAGGCTAAACTGAAAGACTATTCACTGAAGCTTAGTAATTTTAACATTCCACTACAGCCAACTGTGTGTGAGTGAGGGAGAAAGTGGGAGAGAGAGTTGTTTTGCTGTGGATGTTGTATCGGCCTCCATCAATCCCGCTGTCAAACACAGCATAGAAGCCACCGCCATCCCTTCGTGCTACACAAAGATTTGTCTTTGTCTGCTAGCTCCTTGTTATGCTGCTGCATTTGTGCTCAATTAGCTCTTAAATGTGTCAAAAACAAAAGCGCATCATGGGAGAGGAAGACCATGTCACGACTGTGCTTTGTGAGAAGGCTTAGTGCACTAGTGGGGTCAACAGATTGATTGTGTGCACAGAGAGAGCGATGGCAGGCTCGAACAGAACCGAGTGGCAGAAAAGAGAGGGAAAGACAAAAACAGTATGTGTTGTGAATGAGGTCAGCCTGCATAGAGGGGGTGGGCGAGCGTCTGTGTGGTTTCACAGGATGTCTGCGCTTGGACAATGAAGCTTTGTGTGTTCAACATTACCCTCTCACACACACATGACATCACTGCTTCGGTATACGGGATGTGACCTCGGTTATAGCTTCCTGTTTGAGACTTTTTTTGTACCACCTGTGTGACCAGCACAAAGCTGATTGTGTGAGGCTTTACATTCTTTCACTCTTTAAATGTTCAGCAAACCTCACAACAGTAGCCATGCAAAGCATTGATAGCGACCATAAATGATTTTGGCTTTATGACTGAAGTGATTTAGATAAGACTGAAATGGACACTTATGTGTAAGCGCGCTCTTTCAGGTAGAGGAAGCCATAAACATATTCTACACATGTATGCAGCTGCAAGTGCGTGCTGTGCCGTGCTGTGCCATTCTGTTGAATATATATATATATATATATATATACACAGTGGGTCCGGAAAGTATTCAGACCCCCTTAAATTTTTTTCATTTTTTTTTATGTTGCAGCCTGATACTACAATTGTTTAAATTCATTTTTTTTCTCATTAATCTACATGCCGTACCTCATAATGACAAAGTGAAAACAGAATTTTAATAATGTCTGTAAATTTATTAAAAAGAAAAAAACTGAAATATCACATTTACATAAGTATTCAGACCCTTTACTCCATACTTAGTTGAAGCACCTTTGGCATTAATTACAGCTTCAAGTCTTTTTGGGTATGATGCAACAAGCTTTGCACCTCGTTAGGGGAGTTTCTGCCATTCTTCTTTGCAAAATCCTCTCAAGCTCTGTCAGGTTGGATGAGGCCGTCGGTGGACAGCCATTTTCAGGTCTCTCCAGTGATGTTTGATAGGGTTCAAGTCAGGGCTCTGGCTGGGCTACTCTAGGACATTCACAGAGTTGTCCCTAAGGCACTCCTGTGTTGCCTTGGCTGTGTGCTTAGGGTCACTGTCATGTTGGAAGGTGAACCTTCTGCCCAGTCTGAGGTCCTGAGCGCTGTGGAACAGGTTTTCATTGAGGATATCTTTGTACTTTGCTCCATTCAGCTTTCCCGCAACCCTGATCAGTCTCCCAGTCCCTGCCTCTGAAAAACAGCCCCACAGCATAAGGTTGCTTCCAGCACACTTTACTTTTGGGATGGTACTCTGCAGATTATGAGCAGAGCTGGTTTCCTTCAAACATGATGCTTAGAATTGAGGTTCATCAAACCAGAGAATCTTGTTTCTCAGAGTCTGAGGGTCCTTTAGGTGCTTTTTTGCAAATTCCATGTGTGTTTTCATGTGTCTTCACTGAGGAGAGGATTGAGTTTGGCCACACCGCCATAAAGCCCAGATCGGAGGAGTGTTACAGTGATGTTTGTCCTTCTGTAGGTTTCTCCCATCTGCATATACGATCATGGAGCTCAACTAGAGTGACCATCAGGTTCTTGGTCACCAGTCTAGACAAGGCCGTTCTCCATTAATTGTTCAGTTTGGCTGGGCGACCAGCTCTTGGTAGAGTCCTGGTCATGCCAAACTTCTTCATTTGAGAATTATGGAAGCCACTGTGCTCTTGGGATCCTTCAGTGCAGCAGAAATGTTTTTGTAGCCTTGCCCAGATCTGTGCCTTGATACAATCCTGTCTCTGAGCTCTGCAAGCAGTTCCTTTGACCTCATGGCTTGGTTTTCGCTCTGATATGCATTGTCAGCTGTAAGGTCTTTTATAGAGAGGTGTCTTTCCAAATCATGTCCAATCAATTTAATTTACCACAGGTGGACTCCAATCAAGGTGTAGAAACATCTCAGCATGATCAAGAGAAATGCGAGCACCTGAGCTAAATTTCAAGTTTTGTTGCAAAGGTCTGAATACTTCGATAAATGGGATATTTCAGTTTTTTATTTTAATACATTTACAGACATTTATAAATTCCTGTTTCTTTGTCATTATGGTACGGAGTATGATTAATGAGAAAAATGAAGTTAACCTGTTAACCCGCTTTCAGGGCATGACGCATAAACGCTCTTTGTTTGCACGTGTCATTGTTTTGGAATAAGAATAAATGAAGTGGGAAAAAGTTAATCTTGACAAGCTATATATCATTCTGAAGGTCTAAACCTCAAACATCGCTGACGATTGATCGCTGTTTTTCGATTGAAAGCTTATAGGAATGTATTTGCTACATTTGTGTAAGCAGTACACATCAAAACATGCAGAATGAAAAGCAGTACGTACCATTATCTGTTGTAATGCGAGTCACAAACGCGTCCACTGCTGAAATCCCGGTTTAGTTAGAGAGAGGTAAGGGTCCACAAGAACAAGCATTTCTTCCAGCACTTTTTAGTCAAAACAATAACGCTGTAATTTGGATGGATATTCCTTTGTTTTACGTCTTTTCTCGGGAGAGTTATTGTTTTTGTCCGTTATGTAATAAATTAAGCTCAAAAACAGCGTCTTGGTGGTAAAAAAACAACACGGTTTTGTAGCATACAGTTTTACAAACAGAATGAAACCATCAAAAAAAAAAAAAGTCACAGATCCGCGGAATATAGTTTATTTGAATTTGACGCTCTCGTGGCCTTCACGTGACGCACGCTGTGACGCACCTGTCATCTGAGGGCGCAACTTAAGCGATCGCCTTTTGCACAATACTCTTTTTCTTTTTCTTTTTTTTCAACATTTACCATATGTGTGTGTGTGTCTTGTGTAGAACGTGACTGTATATGCATGATTTACATCTCTATAAACGCACATCAGCGTGTAATTACCGACTTTATGACGGCTGTAAATGACTGGCTATTATTGATGATGTGTGTTATTATCATCTCTCCTGGACTCGAATCAGCCTATGATTACTGACTGCAATCAGTGTGAATGTCTGGCAATTTCAGTTTATCTCTGGCAGTCAGAGTATTGAGTATGTAGGCTACTGGACACAAAGCAAATTCTTATTTTTTTTTCTTTTTCTTTTTTTTTTCTTTTATTACTCAAATTATTCTTGTATTTTTAGTGCTCAAATAAATCACTTATATGATGTCTAAAATTCTGTCTATTATTTTATAATTGAAAAACTATGTATAATGACTAAAATAGTTTTTGGAATTCTTCAATGCATTTGAGTGGTAATTTTTCATCAGTCAGAGGGGTGCAGGGGGACTAAAAATATTCTCAGAAAAATGATTGCAGGAATCTCATTTTTCGCAGTATGGGTCTTCAAATTTGAAATATAAACTCATTAGACATGTGACTTTCAACCCATTACTTATCTGGATTGCTCCAGGACTTATTTTATGTATTTGTTTATGAAATAAAAAAAAACATTCAGTGTCGTAAAACATTTTCAAGGCACTTCAGTGTCTATAACAGTGTCTAGCATTATCAATTCTGGATGATGGATAGTAAAGCCTAGAGTGTCTTCTTTCCAAAGATACCTAAATTGTGTGTAGCAGCACATGATTGTCAGGAAATGTTACCATTTTAATTTAAGTAGGTCAATTTCAGCTGTGAGGCCCAAAATGGGGGGTGCAGGTTAACAGGTTAAACAATTGCAGTATCAGGCTGCAACATAAAAAAATTGAAAAAATTTAAGGGGGTCTGAATACTTTCCGTACCCACTGTATATATATATATATATAAATAAATATATATATAAAATATAATCTGTGTTTTTACGTTAACATGGCGGCAACAAACCACAGACCTTCAGATGACTCTGCTAATAAATAGATGTTATTCAGGTCGCTCGGCAAGATTGTCTTTAAACTGTTGTTGGGGTTTTCAAAAATAAGTCTGGCATTGTGATGCCATTAGTGGAAAATTTAGTGTAAAACTTATTGGAATGATTTAGTGGAATGGTATTTATTATGACGAGCACAAAAGATTTGAGAATGTAAACTAAGAATTTTTTTAATTTATTTATTTTTTTTTTACTAATGCTTTTATTCAGCGAGGATGCAATATTTTGATTAAAAGTGACAGTAAAGACATTTATAGTGTTAAAGAATTTTCAATAAATGCTGATCTTTTGAACTTTCTATCCATCAAAGAAGCCTGAACAAAATGTATCATGGTTTTTGCAAAAAATATTAAGCAGAATTTAATATCACAGCTGTTTTCAGCATTGATAATCAGCATATTAGAATGATTTCTTAAGGATCATGTGACACTGAAGACTGGAGTAATGGCTACTGAAAATTCAGCTTTGCCATCATAGAAATAAAATACAAATTTCAAAAATATATTAAATTAGAAAAGTTATTTTAAACTGAAAAAATATTTCTCAATATTACTGTTTTTTTTTTTTAGTTTTTTTTTTACGGTGGCCGAGAGAGCTCAATGCGCTGCAAATAGGAAAAAACACCTGCAAATTAAGAACTTTTTTGCTGCGCGTTTCTTTATTTGTTTGCATTGTGAGCATTTGCAGCACCTGCTGTCAAACTGATGATGTTTTCTTGATTTGCTGGTGCTTTTTTTTTATTTGCATGTGTTTTCTGAAGTTGCAGCGTGTTGAGCTCGCTCGGCCACCATAGTTTTTTCTGGGTGTGTCTCACTCGTGCTTAAAAGTGAAGCTGCGGGCTCTTTGATCGCCCCCTGGTGGCTGGCTGCAGTACAGGTCATAAACCCCGCCCTCTCCATGTAAACGAATGGGACTTCAGTTGAAATAAAAAAAAAATTATTACACTTCCAATACAATTTTCGGAAATATGGTTTTGGTCATTTAAGGTAGTTGTTATCACACTGATTTATGTTCAATTGTTCGTTTTTGTTTTAAGTTTGATTTTTAGCTAGTAATTTAATGCTATAAAAACGGGGCGTGTCGTTATGGTTGATTGGGTCTGTGGGAGTTTGGGCGGGAGTTTGATTCCACGGCTCCACCTCACAACTCTACTGCGCAGACTCTGGCTCCAAACGAAGCTCTACTGCACAGACTCGGGCTCCAAATGACGTCATTTACTCAAGATGGCAGCGGCCATACTGAGATGTATTCTCTTCACTTTTCTATAGTGGAAGGAAGTGGAGATGCGTCGTCCATCTTTTTTTACAGTCTATGGTTTTTACTGTACTTTTGATCAAATAAATGCAGCCCTGGAGAGCAATTTGTTCTTTCAAAAACACAAAAAAATGTAATGAACCCAAACTTTTGATCTGTAATAAATGTAGAGCCTCACTATGCAAGACTGTTGATTTTATAAATGGATACACATTGGGGTGGGCGATATGGCAAAAATGTCATCACGATTTTTTTATTTTTATTTTTATTTTTATTTTTTTTAAATATCACGATTCACGATTTTATCACGATTCCTTGTCATGTTGGTTTTACTATTTTGCAAATTGTCTGAGCATTACAGCCAAACTATTTTCCCTATTATAAAGACAAAGCCTTTCAAGGTAACAAAGAATAAAAAAAGAGTGGCGGATATTAGGCCAAAGTGGGCGGAGATAAAAATCCTGGCCATTATTTTATCTTTTGTTTATTAAAAATTAAGAACAAAGATACACATAACAAATACACATAATATACAAATAAAACAAAAAGTGCTTTATTTTCAGGTACAATAGGTGTATTTAACAGGAGCATTCAAGAAATTTAATGAACAAATATAAAAATAAAACACTATATAGATTGATTCCTATTTTCAGTTTTTCAGTCAAGAGTTAGTGAGATTTTCTCTGTTTTGTTGTTTTATGAACATTTAAGGAATAGTTCACCCAAAAATAAAAATTGTCATCTGTCTGTCAGTTCTGTCATAGTGTTTTATTTTTATACCATCATTTACTCACTGAAAAGTTGTTTTAAACCTAAATGAGTTTCTTTCTTCTGCTGAACATAAATGCTATTTTGAAGAACGTGGAAAACCAAACAGTTGCTGGTCCACAGTGACTTCCATAGTATTTTTTTTCCCCTACTATCAAAGTCAATGTGGACCAGCAACAGTTTGGTTACCCATATTCTTCAAAATATATTCTTTGTTCAGCAAAGAAAGAGATTAATACTAGGGATGGGCATTTCAAGCAAAAGTAATATTCGATAATCGCTGGGTATTGTTTGATTACTATTGGAAAATCGCACCCCTTCCCCGCATGTATGCACGCAAGTATTAGGCTAATGTTACACACCCATAAACAGAGAGAGAGAGACCATTCACGCTTTCAATCTGTATGATAACAAACTGTTTAATTTATTAAAAGATAGATGTGGCTGTGTTGAGTTATTATTGTTGAAATAGAGCAAAAACAGGCAATATGGTGTCTAAAATGTAAGTCTCTTAACTATTAACGTCTTGTTTATTGAACTGTCATAAAGTCACATTTTGTAATCATGCTGATTTTGGAGCAAAAAAAACGGCGCTACGATCTTCGTGTGAGATTGTTTAGCTTATATGAAATAATATAAATATATAAATTTTCTGCCCCCATATCTTTAATTTTCTGATCATTCTTCATGAATTTTAATACTGAATCATGTAGTGAAAAAACACTCGCACGATCGCTAGTCTAACCTAGACTTGGCTGTATGATAATGTCAATCGCACGTCGTTAAAACAACAATTACGATATTATGTAAACGATATATGTATAACAAAGGCTATATCACAAATAAAGGCAGTAATTGTTTGTTATTGGTATTAGGCCATTTCCAAGTTACTTGTCGATTGGGCAAGTAAATTTCTCTCACTTGCCCGCCCAAAACATTCAGTTGTCCCGGACAAGTGTTAATGTCGAGCCTGATAATAGTGTCTGGTTAATGGCTCGGCACATGCTTCCGGTAAAAGAAAGCCGACCCACTGCTGCTGATTGGCTAAATACTGCCATGGCTCTGGAGGTGTTCTGCACCATTTTTTCCGGTGAACCCCTCATAACTTTCCATTATTCCTACTTTCATAGAGATTGACAGCAGCAATATTTGGATGCCTGCTAACACTACACCACTAAATCTGGAGCCCCTTAAACTAGTTTGGGCCAAACTTAGTGGATATCCTTCCTATCCTGCCTTGGTGAGTGTGCATGTGTGCATGCCGTCAGAGACTGGTTCTCCTTCTCTTCCTCTTCATTATTTCATGCATCAGCCTCCTCAGTGGCCAACAGTCAACCATAACATTATTGCCAGGTGATACAACCAGGATGTGTATGTGCATACGTTTGTTTTGTGTGTGTGCGTGAGCGAGCGTGGACATAAGTGTGCGTGCGTTCCTGTGTTTTGTGGCAACCATTTCCATTTCCAACAGTTTATACATTAGCAGTCACAGGCACACTCTGAGTTACCAGGTTACCAGGCCTTTCGCGATGCACGTTGGAAGATTACTGTTGTGTTGACGGCCTCTCTGCCCACATGTAGATCGTAGATCCTCAGATGTCTCGGGCGGGTTGCCATCTCAACGACGAGTACATTCCCACCCCTCCACGGGACGTGCTCAGGGTCGGAGAGCTGATGCAGTTCAGGTCCAAGGAGAAACTCTTCCTCGTCCGCTTCTTCGACAGCAAACGCAACTGGTGAGAAGTCTTGCTTTGAGAAAAACATTCAAATCTTTCTACAATTACAGCAAAATGTGTTAATGTGTCTGATATCAGCGGTTTTTACGCTTCAGTGCTGGAGTGTTTTTTTAATGTAACGTTAAGTTGTTAAGTTACGTAATATTATGCAAGTTAATTACTTATGTAAGTTATGTAACTTAATATTAATTTAACACATTTTTTTAATATTTTTGTTTTAGACTGGGAAATCATGAGATTGAAAATATTTTGCTCCATTGTCATTCTCTTTAAAAAAGTAGTATAATATACATGTAGAAATATATTACTATATTTTAAATAGTGCCGGCAATCGATTAAAAAAATTAACTAATTAATCGCACATTTTTCTGAAATTGTGATTAATCCCACGCAGCATTTAAAGTTTTTAAATATACTTTTATATTGCAATTTCGCATTCAATCTTTAAATTAATGTAGAAACAATATAAAGACAGCATGTATTTTTTATATTTGTTTAGTGGCATCTTTTTTATGACTGACTGAAGTTTTAAAAATTTTCAGTTTTTATTTGTTCTTTTTAATCCAACTTCATTTGATCAATTTGTCATTTTGCTTCTCAAGTAAATGTGTATTGATTTAAGAATCTTTAGACATTTGCCCTGGAAAACCAGACTAAAATACTGATAAAGAACATCACTTTTTTTGCAGTTTGATCAGAAAGTATAGTAAAAGCAATTTTCATATTCTAGTGGTTTGGAGCGGAGCCTTGGTAAAATTAATGTCGTTTTAAAATAACTCTGTACTCTTGAATCTCCATCAGGCAATGGCTTCCTAAGTCCAAGATGGTACCGTTCGGAATCGACAAGACCTTAGACCGAAGCAAAATGTTGGAAGGCAGAACGTCAGGCATCCGTAAAGCTGTGCAAAGCGCCTTCAACCGTGCCATGAACCACTTGAGCCTTGTCCAGGACTTAGGCGCTGGAGATTAATGGAGATCCATGTTGGAGGGTTTCATCAAGCCCCACGTTTACCCGACGCTACGCTCCCGTATCAGACTGGCCCTTCCTCCCAATTCTGTTAGGAGCCGGCGAGCTTCTCAACGGACGAATGTGAGAGCGCCTTCACTCTCCTGTAATGTGCTGCAAGACTGCTGTGAACTCACACACTGCCATCTACTTTCCTTTACACTTCCATCACCATCCACGATACGCCTCGTGTTTAACTCTGGCTGTATATAACATCATCCTAAATTATCCAACACTAATTTATTTTTTTTATTTTTTTTTGGTTTGTACCGCACACGACCTCCTGGAAGATTTCTATTCCAAGGTAATTTCTCAACCGCACTGAGGTGCGAACCCATCTGGTGCTACATCACGTGCAAAGCCTTGATTTTTCCATGCTAGAGACTTTTGGAAGGGGCTGTCGCACTTACTGTATCAAACTTTTGTTGTTTTTCTTCTGGGTTTTTTTCTTTTTTTAACGGTTAAGTTATTGTAATGTCAATGCAAGCTTCTCCTCCTTGGCATTAACATGTTATCTACTTTTTTATATAAAAATATTCTTATGGGACACAACTAAGTGATGTTTGTAAATATTTATATAAAGCTAAGAAATTATATACATGTAATACTTTAGAGTGGGTAAAAAATAAAAAAAATTTGGAGAAGAGGAAACAACAGTAGCGATGAAAGCCAGAAGTGCATCACTCATGCAAAACCAAAAATTTTGCTGCCCAGTTTTTCTTCTTTATTTTGGAATGTTTATCTCTTTTTTTTCATATTGGTTTGTGTGAATGTTTTAGGCAGATAGTATGGGCATCTTTATGATTGTTCTTTTTATTTTACTGTGCTCTCTGGGAGCAATGCCCATGGTTTAAAATAAAGTATTTTTCTATTTAATGTGTTGTATTAGGACGAAGAAAAGTATGCAAAACTTTATATTCAGAGTAGGCATATTTTGGTGGAAGCTGTGTTTGCCTATTTTTGCTTTGTGTGTGGGTGTTTTAATCATAGCCATCTGTTGTGACTGTTTAACTGTGTCTATCTCCAGTATGGATTCTGGGTAGCATTCTGGGTTAAAAACACTTTTTTGTATGAATGTCTTGTATTGACCGGTACTCTTGTTTCTTTTCTCTGGGAGGATCACATTATAGCCAATGATAGTGAGTGCTGGCGAGATCCAGTATTTTTTAAGTACACTGAAATTAAACACAAAAAAAATTACAAATGGTTCTGTGTTTGTCTTTTTGATGGTTGATTTCTCAATTTTTCTCTTCTAAACTTTAATGTTCTGTTAGAAACGGTCTGCTTTTGACTGCCAAGGGAATCCAACTGTAAAAATAACAGAAAATTCTGAAATGAATCCCTAATTTTTCTTCAATTCTATTAAGAATCGAAGGATGTAAAAAAAAAAAAAAAAAAAAAATTAACTACAGTTGTTGTATTGTTGAGATGGGTTGAATTAATTTTGATTTCTATAATTTCAAATGCATTTCAGTTATAATTGTTTTTTATTTGTATTAGTTGGGTTTTTTTTTAATCGGTTCATGAAGTTTTTATACATTTTATTTCAGTTTTAGTTACTTTAGTACTTGAAAATGAAATTTATTTGAATTAGCATTATATTTCAGGTAATGAACATGTTATGGTTTTAGTTAACCTGCTACAAAGTAAAGTATTTTCATAAATGGTGGTATCCATTCTAGTATTTCCTCTTTGATGCAAACAAAAATGTGTACGCCAATCAGAAAATATTTTAATATAAAATTGAATGATATAAATTTGGGTTTTATGTTTGGCGTCTCTGAGTTACCAAACATATGAAACATTTTTTATGAGTGGCTGAAGTGCGTTATTAATTATCAATTATAATCCTCAGTTGTAATGCCGTTAAGAAAAAAGATTGTGTTAAACAATGTTGGGCTCGTTACTCAAATGTATTTTATTACTCATTACTAGTTACTCCTTATCAAAGTAATATTATTACTTATTACTTTCTGGCAACAGTAATTAGTTACACTACTAGTTACATTACTTTTCCTTCACACCCCACAGAAGTTGTAATTGCATATCTTTCCCCAAAAAAATCTTCTGAAATGTTAATAATATATTTCTGCCTCATTATTTGACCAAAATCCACACTGGATCGCAGTCAGAAGTTATTACAAACACTAAGTGGTGATTGATAGTGACTTTTAAGTGTTATATTAACCTCATTGTCATGTGTAGCTTGATGATACGATTATTTGATTTTTTTCATGATGCGTTTTATCAAAAGAAGTCACGTAAGTTTGTAAGAAAATGTTTTGTTTTCTAAAAAGATTTTTAATTATAGTAATACAATTTATATTGAGATCAGAGGAATGTGGTTGGGTAAGCTATGTAATATCAGAGTAATGACACAACTGACACATCAGTGTTCAGATCATTTTTTCCTCTGACAAAATCAATGCAATGGCATTATTTACATCTGTTGAATGTAAGCTTTTCCATATTCCAAGCTTGCCTACTGCTCTGGTGACTTCATGTGTTCATTAGTTGTGAAAATTATGAAGTATAAATCTAGGAATTATTGGATTGTTGGACTTCAAATCAGTAGGGGTTGCGGCATCAAAAGTAATCAAGAAACGAGCTGTTTTGTGGAAGGTAACTGTAAAATTATTACTGAAATCTTATTAGTTATTAGTTATACTACTAGTTACTGCACAAAATATTATTACTGAAACTAATTATTAATAACTAGTTACTGCCCAACACTGGTGTTAAATATATATTTTACAAACTATTAACATTTGAGGTCTCCCAAGCATAAATTAATTTGCCATCAATTTATGCAGCAAATCACTAGATGGAGCTGTTGAACCGAGCACAGTGTTGATGGTCGTGCTCCTGATGGCCCGGCCGGCGAGACCCCCACCTCTAACAAAAGCGGTTGAGCTCTGACAGAATGCGATTGTAAAGGATCTCTCTTCCAAACTTTAATAATCTTCCAGCAAGGTCAGCATTGTCGGTTGTAAGGCAGATTAAACAGGCCGGATCAGCACTACCTGTTCCAGAGATGTCTGGCTTGTCAACCAACAAGCACTCCTGTGCAATTTCTCTTTCTGTTTGTATCTTCTTCATCTCTTCCTCTCGTTTTGTGTCTCTGTTTATCACAGTTTGCATTTTCCACTGGTGTGCTTTCATCTGCAAACATACCAAATAGCAAAAAAAAAAAAAAAGTGCCTCTGTCTGAGTCAGAGGAAACTCCATTTAAACAGCCTTTAAAATGCATGTGATTAGATAGGATGAAACAATCATCCGTCCATCTCATCCTGTCCAAGATCATATACTGTTTTTTATATTTTTAATGTTATATGAATTTGACTGGCTGGCTGTATAATTTTGCTTACTGCACGGTCACTTAACAAGGGACATGAAATATTAATTTGAGTTGAATTTTTTTTCTATTAGGTGGAAGCAAGAGAAGCATCATGTGAGAGATATGAAAGGACTATGCAGGAAATTGGTTGCCAGGGACAACGGTCAGCTCTAGTAATAATGTAAAGTATTTATTATTAAATAATCTATATGAGGATTTTAATGGAACTGTAAGCACAAATGTATCATTTAAAATATATTATATTATATTATATTATATTATGTAATAAATAACAGTAAAATAAATGTTGTGTTCGTGACCCGGGCTTTCTGTACGTCAATCTTTTAGCGCGGCCACAGTGTTAAGTCCATATATGGAGAGGCGGAAGCTGACAGCGTGTTGAATTTGAAGCCTTTTTGCACGACTTTGGATGAGCGAAATATTTACGATTTGTCATCTGCCAACAACGGCTTACTAAGCCAAAAAAACTAAAAGGAATGGGAAAATCACACACAGAGACAAAACAACAACAACAACAACAACAACAACTGTTAATCGCTGAACTGAGCTGAGAGATTCAACGGGCTTGAAAACAAACGCCGAAATTGTCGTTTCTACTAACAGTTAAGTTAACAGGTCATATTTATAGTATGTAATTAAGTGGTTGAACTTTTAGAACAGCTAACATCGCATTTACAGCAGTTTTTATGTTAAGCAACCGTCTAACCGTTTTTGAAACTTTTGTGTTTTTTTCTCGAAGAGTATGGACTTTGGGACTTTTCACTTATCTGTATCATTCCGCTTGTCCGTTTTTTTCCCCCACGTTCCAGATAAATCTGTTGGGAATTTTCGAGTCTTTTTATGAGTCATTCGTTCATAAAAACTGATTCATTCTGGAACAAAATCGATGGAGACCTTAGGCTGATGCACTGATACACTTGGTACAATTTTTTGAGCATTTTTGCCTGGCAACTTTTTTTGAGCAATGTTGCTTGGGCACTTTCCCATTGAGAATGGATAACACATTTCTTTCTGAATACAATTTAGGTCGGTTGTGGGCCCTGTTTCTCATCTGGTTGCCCATTGACGCAACATTGGCCCAAAAAGTTGCCCCGTGGTATCATCAGCCTTAGAGATGCAGTAACGGTTCATTCTGATGTGGCTTCAGGGATGGATCTAGAAAATATAGTTAATCTATAGTATATCATCTATACAACATATATACTACAATTAAAAGCAAAATATAACCAAAGCATCATACATCAGGATCCAAGCACCAATAGCCCATGTGCATGATTAGCAATCTAACTGAAATGAATCTCATGATGTGTTTTTTACAGGAATGTCCAACTTGAATCTTCACTGAAAGTTAAGGTTTGATTAAAGAGATTACATCAACACGGTTGTCAAAAAGGGCATCTGACTTTCAAAAGAAATAACTCCCTCTTACTGTTTAAATGAGAAGTCAGAAATAGCTCTCTAAATATGTTTACTGTCTGGCAACTTGAAAATGATTTATAAAGGGTCTATAAAAATTAAATATTTAATGATCTACATTTCAAATATAATTAGATTTTTTTTTCTGTCTAAAATAGTTGATCTGTTGACATAATGAAAGGGGTTACATTGATAATAATAGATGCCTGATATGGCAGTATCTATTAGTGGAAGCAAACAATACTTCTTTTCACTTCACAAGATGTTAATTGATGTACCTGAATCATGAGGATTATTGTGATGTTTTTATCAGCTGTTTGGATTCTCATTCTGACGGCACCCATTCACTGCAGAGGATCCATTGATGAGCAAGTGATGTAACGCTAAATTTCTCCAAAAATCTGTTCTGATGGAAGAAACAAACTTATCTTGGCTGGCCTGAGGGTGAGTATGTTTTCAGCAAATTTGAGCTATTCCTTTAAAGTAGAACACAACAATCTATGAAGACTGTTTCCGTATAACAGGTATATATTACCAATATGCTGATTGCTTTTAGAAATGATACCAGCAAGAGAAATAATGTCAAATCTGTCAGCAATCACACTGTGCAAGAATCCCTGCTGTGGGAAATCCAGATGCAAAAAGCAGCCAGTTTTAACAACCCCCCTAAGAAAACCTTACATCTACAATGGTACCTTTACATTTACTACTAAGGTTTCTCTCTCTTGTGTGCAACTGGTCACAGGCCTATAACTCAGTCTCAACGGAGTTAAAAAGTGAAATCAAGCCAGTCTTCAGTATTTGTGATCCAAGCTTTGCTGTAGCTCAGAGGAACAAGAAATGCCGTTCTCCTCAAATCAGCAAAGGCACTGGAGAGCCATACCTGATTAGTGATTATCTGTTCTGAATAATGAAATCTAAATTAATATTTTAATACACGTAATGTATTTACAAAGACACAAACTCCCCACTGCACTAAAGAGCAGACCAGAAGTGTAATCAATCATTTATTTAGTGGCACTAAACTGGGTATCTGAATCTAATTTGGAAACCTCCAAAAGCATGCAGTCATAACCAAACGCTTAAAAAGAGTATGAATCAATGGCATTTCGTGAGTTTCTGTCCTAAAATTTCCACTGCTAAAAGGACATACTATCACGACAAAATTAACAATTCGCCTAACTCTCGCATGCTCTTTAAAACATTTTCCTCTCTCCTTTGTCCTCCTCCTCCCCCTCCTTCATCAACTCTAACAGCTGATGACTTTGCCACATTCTTCATTAATAAAATTACCAACCTCACTGCACAATTCTCCACACCTCAAACTGTCAAACACATCTTACCAGCAAACATACACTCGTTCACATCCTTCTCCCCACTCTCTGAAGCAGAAGTCTCTAAACT
>JAFVLL020044327.1:0-13407 GCA_021397915.2 Tor tambroides | reverse complement strand
GGCCTTGCCCCCTTTTTTGCATGTTCCGGAGGGAGGGGTTGATGTAAATTTATGGGTTTGTTACGTATGCAACCCGGGAAGTATCTCGTTGTAGTGGGACTATGAGTCGTTTTTGTAGGCATTAAACTTCCTGATTTTTAAAAGACGATATCTCTGCTTACGTTGAACTTTCAGTGCAGCAACTTTGCAGATACTGTTCATGCACCAACAGCAACATTACACACTATTTAAAATGAAAAAAGTGAAATCGCAATCAACCACCCCTTTAAAGGTAAAGCCCATCCAAAAATTCAAATTGTGTCATAATTTACTCACATGTCATAGGAATTTCTTTATTCTGTGGTACACAGATTTTTTTAGAACAAAGTTTTTTTTTTAGAACTTTTAGAAGATTTAGGGCAATGAAAGCCTAGTGTTTAGTGTCTAGTGTAATCTAGTGTTTTTAGGCCCCACTTTCATTACATGGACAAAAGCAGTTTAAAAGAAAAAAAAAAGTCAGATAATGAACTACATGAGGGTGCGTAAATAATAACAGATTTTTCATTTTTAGGTGAACTAATCCCTTTAATGGAGCTCTGAACTCAACATCACTCAGTATAAGTCTTTGGTTTTTAAATGAGTTTCAAACTTACATAATATTGCATAAAGTAATTTAGTTGTGTTTGAGAAATATGCTGGGTGTGCTGCAGTAGAGAAGAGATGGATGGATAATGTACTTCATGTTTCTTTTGCAGTGACAATTTCAAATTATGTTTGTTTATTGTCATAATAATGACACTGTTCAGTTGACATCTCTATAGCACTCATAATGGGATGGATTTGAAGGACTATCAGCGGCAAAGACGGATGTGTGAAATGAGCTGCAGAGGTCTGGTGTGCATGTAAAACTCTTTTGGTATGTCTTCGGTGCTATAAGTGCTTTTGAATCAATGCTCGATTTGTGAGTGAATGACAAATAATGCAACAGTATACTGTATAATCGAATATCTTATGGTTAAATAAAATATGGTTGTTGTGTAGTATTGCACATTAACACACACACTCACACAAGGAAGAATAAAAATGATATATTCTATATACAGGAAGCCAATGCTGACATTTCAAAGCTTGAGGATAGCTCTATGAAGTCAGGCACACAGGAGAGATGCACATGGGGGCGAGGAAATGTGGTGTAGAATTCCAAATCAAGCCACAAGATAAAAGTTACAAACTCCAATTCGCAAGTACAGAGAAGATGATATTCAGGAACAAAAGTGTTGCCTATGGCTGATCTGAAACTCCCTCCAAAATATCATGTTCAAAATCCATGCAGGTTTTAAAATAGCCAAAATGAAAGATTAACCTCGCTTCCTTCTAAAAATGTTATGGTAAAGTACGGTAAAGATGTTAAGGAGGGCAGGCCACTCTTAAAAGCCCACAAACTAGATTATATGAAGCAGAAAGCCATCTCTAACAGATCCTCCTCATATTCCTGCAGTCTGCAGAAGCTTCAGGCCGAGTGTTGGGTTACGGTGGCACTGTAGCTTTGCTTTTAGCTGTAGTAGAGGTTTTAAATCCAATTTGGTGTCTATTTAGGGAAGCTGAACACTAACAATGATTGTATAAGGGAAACTGGGTTCGCCATAAGCTTTTTTTAGCTCACAAGACTAGAATAACTATAGGACTGCTGGCATAATGTTTAATACACTTACAGGGTAAAACTGTTTCTATTTTATCACATTGTGAAATAGATATGTATTGACCCTGTGAAAGTCGTATTTATCATTTGTATTCACAGTCAACATGAAATCATTCACAACTCATTTCACTTTCATAGTGATATTTTGGAGTGAAATGGTATATTTAACAACAAAAATTTAAGACAGAATGTAATTTTATCTTTTGAATTAACTTGAGCATAAAACCCCATCCCAATGTGTTGCCCCACCCAACTGTCCAGACTACACTCTGGGTTACTTGGTGGATTGTGTAGGACAGGAGTGCAGATCTTTAGATCCAACCCTGCTCCAACACACATACCATGTAGTTTTCAAATAAGCCTGAAGGACCTCATTAGCTGGATCAGGCACATTTAATTAGGGTTGAAGCTAAACTCCGCAGAGCTGTGGACCTACAGGAACTGTTTTGCACCCCTGGTGTAAAACTACTTCCCTCCTGAATCACCAGCACCCAGTTTTGGGAAGGTTTGTTAGGATGTAGAGGGTGTAAGTCACGTTCACCATCTAGAATCTCCATGTATCCTAATGATAATGGTACTAGTGATGTCTGGTTTGTGAATGAATCATTCCTTATAGTGAACTGGAGGAACCATTTCACAGCTCAAGTTAACAGTGATCCACAAGTTACTCACTTTAGGACATGCCAGTTAGTCTAACACTAAATTAGTCAATATCCCAGAGTATATGATCCTATGATGCCGGTTTTTGGCAAATCTTCTTAGATGTTCTCCATTTACTCCAACACTGAACTTCAAACAGCTTATTTCCGACATGACTGACATGCTGAACTGTCGGTTTTCACTGCATTGCTGTGTGTTGCGTTAAGAGTTAAGAGATTTTTTTCTGACAGTCTGAACAAAGCCTAAGAAAACAGTTCAGATTCAGAAATGACCATTGAGAACCTATAAGCTACTGAAACTACAAGTTTGCATGAAACAAAGACTTGAATGAGGGGACAAAATGTATATTTTCCTGTGGTCTCTCTGAAAAGGTTAATTGATTAAGATGATTTGTTCTTCAAGAAGATTTATTGACTGCATTTGCATTTCCTGTACTGGGTGCTTTAGTTTAACTTTAGCAGTGACACTTTAGTATAGGGACCAATTATTAACTAGTTACTTATTAGCATGCCTATTATATTGGCTGTTTATTAGCACTTATAAAGCAAATGTTCTGCATGATCATTTTCTACAAATGAAAATGTAAACAAACTGATCAAATAAAAAAATAAATAAAAAGAATTGACCGGTTCATTGAAACAAACTGTCCAAAATAGCCAGTTCGGAAAAAAAAAAATCAGACTTCTCATCACTAAATGATATACTTGTTTCAACATCGCCATTTACTATACAGACCCTAGAGTTGTCATTACTAAAGAAAAACATGGTCTATGTAATTTGTAGAATTTAAATTCTGGTGGAGACAGAGGGGTGACATCTGATTGACCACCCCAAAATTTCATTTCCTACTGGCAGTTTGATGCTGACAGACAACTCATTTTACCTCTTGTTAAAAGAAACATTTATTTTGATGTTTGGCAAAGTAGGGCATTTTTCAAATTGAAAAGGGCAGGCCACAGGGCAGTGAACGTACCTGTTGCTGCATCATCCTGTAGAAAATTGAGGAGATTCCTACTCTCTTTATCTGTTTTGAGAAGAATACCTGAAACATTCAATTATATCAATGATACCACATCCCACAGCTGCTTTTTATGCAGTATTCTTGACTTCCAGCATGTAAACCACAACAACATAGATGTTAAACACACATCTCAATCCATAAGGCTTGCTGATCATTTTCTAAGTACTTCAGCTGAACAGAAGAGAATTTTTTTTTTACCAAAAACAGTTTTCAGGTGCCATTTGATGCTAACGAAACCCGGCTTTGATTGGTTGAATTGCAGTTCAGTCATTCCAAAGTAATCATGCCAAGAGAATTTTTAATTACCAAAAATTCAGTGTAGCCTTTTAATATGGATTTTTTTGGAATCAGTACAGAATAGGGGCCAGAAAAGGTGAAGATTTTAATTTTATTTAATTTTTTTTTTTTTTTATTTAGTTCATTATTTGACAGGGACAACAGACAGTCAGAAAAATGCCCCAGAATTAGCTACAGAGCTAAATTTCATCTGCTGTCCCTGGGCAGAAAAATACAAAACAAATTCTGTGACAAAAACATCAGTATAATTAATACCATGTACAGTAAAATCCCCCCAAAATTTAACAGATTAAAAAATATAATCCCCCACATAGAAACTACAATCCAAATTTCTACAAAATATCCCCTATAAATACTACAAAGCATCATCCCACAAACAATTATACAAATTTTACAACTCACCGAAGTTTCATTCAAAATACAGAAATATTCAATGGTCACACACCTGACTCGCCTTTAACCATATTTTCAAATGTAGCTTAAATTGTGCTAAGGTAGAACACTGTCTTATTTTAATTGGTAAATTATTCCAGTTATTAACAGCCCTTACAGAGAAAGCTGAACGACCAAAATCAGTAACTCTAAAATTCACTGCACAATCACCTCTAGACGAAGCTCTAGTTTGTCTTATATTTTCAGTACAAGAGAAAACAAATTCCTTCAAGGGTGAAGGTGCAAGATTGTTAACAATGTTGTACATTAAACAACAATTATAAAACACAATAAAATTGTCAAAAGTAAGAAAATTGTACTTATTAATAATCAAACAATGATGATACCTGTAAGGTTTCTTGTCGAATAACTTTAGAGCACATTTATACAAAGTATATAAAGGTTTAAGAGTAGATTTTCCTGCTTGTGACCATGAAGTAATACAATAAGAGAAATGAGAAAAGATCAAAGAATTAAAAAAGACTCTTGAAGCTTCTACTGAACATTGACTCCGTATAAATTTACAATTTTTAAGTTGAGGTGTCACTGCACAGACTATTTTTCGAACATGCTTTTCAAATGTTAGATGAGAATCTAAAATGATTCCAAGATACTTGAAATCTGGTACAATTTGTAATTATTCACCATTCACCATTAACTAATATATCTGGTTGGACCTCCTCCTTCTTCTTTTAATTTTAAAATACATACATTCACTTTTACGAACATTTAATGTTAAGCAGCACTGAGTAAAACAATCTAAAATTTTTGTCATTGCAACAGAATTTTTGTGCCTCCTTTTCTTTTGTTTTGTCATGTACATAAATCACAGTGTCATCTGCGTACATTTGAATATGTACATCAGGACAAACACCAGGAAAATCATTCAAATACAAACTAAAGAGTAATGGCCCTAGGGTTGACCCCTGAGGAACCCCTGTGGGACAATCTCTTACGGAAGATATGTATTAATCCGGGTACACTGTTTCCTTGATGTAAGATAAGAATCAATCCATTTTATTGTATCTTCCAAAAAATTTAAATGTGATTATTTAGATAAAATATTGTGATTTAGTGTATCAACTGCCTTTTGTAGATCAAGGAACACAGCGCCCAAAACCCCAACCTTATTTAATTTTGACCAAATTTGCTCAATAAAATAACATACAGCAGTTTCTGTCGATTGCCGTTTACAAAACCCAAATTGCATAGGACATAAATTATTTTGTATATCTACGAAATTCACAATTTGCTCAGTTACTACTTTTTCGACTATTTTAGACACTACTGATAGAATTGAAATCGGCTTATAATTTACCACATTAGTTGGATCACCTGTCTTAAAAACTGGGGTAACTAACCTTGTTTTCCAACAACTTGGGAATGTAGATTTTATCAATTATCAGACATTCACAAAATGAGTAATTGGTGCTAAAAAGATGTCACTGTTATTTTTTTTTTTTTTAAATTAGTCTAAACCATCTATATCTTTGGCATTGGAATTTTTAAAATCTTTTATAATATCCTGAATTATACACTCTGTAACTGTTGCCAAATGAAATGCAGGTTTTAATAAATTCACTGAATTAATTTCTTTATGGCTTATTCCAAATTTATCACTCAAATTTTGAACTGAGTCAACAAAGTAATTATTAAATACATCAGCAATTTCATCAGGTTTATCATTTATACTTCCTTTAAAATCCAATTCTAAACATTTATTACATGATTTAATGTCTTTCTTTATCAATTTATTAATAGTTTGCCATACCCTTTTACTATTGCCTTTAGCCTCATTTAGAATATTAACAAAAAAATCATTACTTTTGCCGTAATGTCTTAACTACCTTATTTCTTAAACTATTAAAAAGAAGTCGATCTTGTTGCAAACCAGATTTTATAGCTTTTTTTAAAGCCATATCACGCTTTTTCATAAGCATCCATACCTGTTCATTAATCCATGGTAAATTATTCTTTCTTGACTTATTTCCAACTAGTTTTGTATATTTATTCCTTACATTTTTTAGCTCCTCTATAAATATTCTATGTGCAGTTTCCAGGTTTTCAGAAAATAAAAGTGATTGCCAATCAATTTGGGCAAGCTCTTCTTAAAAAGCACTCATATCCTTTTTTGGTATTCTATATAAATAATTCTGGTTACTCTGGTTAGTATCATGATATACAAATCTGTTCTTATTCAGCTTCCTAGAAACAAGTATTAAATTGTGATCTGATATTCCAGTTAAAAGATTAAAAGTTTTTGTAATTCTGTCTGGTTTATTAGTAAAGATAAGATCTAATAAGGTTCGAGAAGTAGCTGTAATTCGTGTAGGGCCCTCAACCAATTGTGTAAAATCATGTAATTTAGTTATTTCCTTCAGTTTCTTTTTGGTCATTTTATCAGACCAGTTAAGATTGAAATCCCCCAAAACAATACACTCTTTATTTATCTCAATTTCTTTAAAAAGTTTTCTAAAGTGATCATAAAATGAAATATCAGATGAAGGGGGGCCTATAAACTGCAAAAATGGTGAAAGACATTTGAGAAGATAAAGTTATTAAAACAGCAATACATTCCAGAGGCCAGAATCACCTTTTTTTTTTTTTTTTTTTTTTTAAAAGTGAGTTCTGAAGCTGTTGAGCTGCTGCTGCTGCCACACAAGTGCTAATGAAAACACATAGGACACAATATCCAAGCAGTTTGAAGGCATGTCCCAGCTCAGAGCCTGCCCTGTGGCAAGGACATATTCATAAGCATGTTAATGAGCATATATTTAACTGACATGAATGACAATTAACTTTTGTGCAATTAACCTGCACTAAAGTTATCATTAGGAATGTCAAATATTTTGTGTACAGTCACCATACAATTTACATATACAATTATACACCATCTAAAGTAATAAAGTATTACTTTTGTTGCTTCATCAGGACTTTGATTGTAAAAAACATACACTCCTGGTTTAAAAAATAAATAAATAAAATAGCAAACACAAATAATTGGTAAGAAAATTATCAAAAATTAAGTAAATGCACTCCTAAAACAGCCACTGCTGTCTCAGAAAAATGTCAAAGGCAGAATTAGGATTTTGGCAGAATATGGAAAGTTTGATTCAGAGTGGTTCAGCAGAGTTGTATGAAGTGATGAATCATGATAAAACACAAGTTGCATGGTGATGCTCCAGAGCGATGTCTTTGAAGATCTGGTGAGAAATACAATAATGAATGCATCTCTACCACAGTAAAGCTTGGAGGAAGACGAATCATGATGTGCGGAGCCTTTTCAGCTGTTTTGTTTTGTCCTGGTCAGAGTCCAGATATGAATCCTAAAGAATATTTGGTCTTACATTAAACTCATGAACTGTTTGAAGCCATCAGTATTGAATGGAACAACACTGACTCTTCTTTCTGTAAAAACCTGCAAGTTTATACACACAGCTGGTAACACTTTAGTATAGGGACCAGTTCTTACTTTTAACTAGTTGCTAGATGATTTGCTGTTTTTTTCTGGTAGAGTAATATAAATTAAATAAACAAAACGAAAAAGAAAAATGGTAAATGCAAATAAATAAATAGCCTAACATAACAGAACATTACATAACAGAATGGGGCAGTTCTATCTTTTCAACTAAAAAAAGCAGTATAAACATTTGACATGATATAAGGGTAAGTAAAAAGTACTTTTTTTTTTGGTAGACTTTCATTTACATATGATATTGTATTAAGTACTTATCTATTATTACCTATTACTTACCTATTATATTGTATTATACAAAAAGTAAAGATGCTTCACATAATAAAAGTTGTTTTAGCAATATTAATTATCCATTGCTGTATATGCCCAACAGAATCATGCATGCACACATAAGTACTCAGCAGGAGCATACATTCATATTCTGAGGAAGCCATAGTTTCATTCCTATTATAGGTAGTAAGTTAGTTGTTAAGTTCAGGTATTGGGTAGGATTAAGGATGTAGAATATGGTCATGCAGAATAAATGCTTTATAAGTACTACTGAACAGCCAGTATATTATTATTAGTCATGCTAATAAGCAACTAGTTAATTAAGTAAGAACTGGTCCCTAAAGTGCTACTTAACATTCAATTAGTGAATGTTCAGTGGACATTCTGTGCTGGCATGCAGCTTTGACGCTGTCAGGGTGTACAGACTCAAGGTGTTGATATGTTGTGACACATCAGCGGTCACTTCCAGTCCACAGGGTGTGAAAAATACAAAAAAAATGAGCACAGATATACTGGCAGTCCTGGTGTTGAGAGCACAGTTTGGATCCATGGATTATGGAAACAATCTTCAACATTCAATGGCACAGCGAGGGCAGCTCACGCAGGACTCTTCAAAGTCATTCACAAAAGCTGGAGATGGCTGTAATGCTCAGGTAAACATGACCTGCTGTGAATGGCTAAAAGAGAGAGAGAAAGGATGATTGATATTTAGGCTGAGAGATGTTGAAAGTGGTGTGAAGGTGATGTATCCCAGCATACCTCTGTCTGTGGGGACTTACTGATGAGACATATCGCTGCTGTTTACTGTGAGACTCACCAGGGGACTGAATCCCCAGGCTGAGTCACCGCTGTGCCCATGTCCTCATTTACACTTGCAAGTAGACGGTTACCTTTGAAACTTACTCTGACAATTTAAAGGCCTAGTTCAACCAGAAATGGAAAATCTCTCCTCATTTAGACACCCTCTAGTCTGTCCAAACTGTGTATGAATTCACTTCCAGCAATGTACCATAAAATTGGTCAACACAACTTGTGGCTGAATAGAATGTAATTTGATATACAACAATAAACAGACAACACATTTATATTACATAACAACGTCCTCATTGATTGGACAAAACAACAGTGTTCTTCTTAATAGCTTTTTCAGTCACACTTTATTTTAAGGTCCAATTCTTGCTATTAACAAACCATTAACTACGACTTTTGCCTCAATAAACTCCTAATTTGCTGCTCATTAATAGTTAGTAAGGTAGTTGTTAAGTTTAGGTATTGGGTAGAATTAGGGATATAGAATATAGTCATGCAGAATATGTGCTTTATAAGCACTAATAAACAGCCAATATGTTAATAATAGGCATGCTAATGAGCAACTAGTCAATAGTAAGAATAGTAAGAATTGGTCCCTATACTAAAGTGTTACCACTTTTTCTATACCCAATTTTACCATAAAGCCCTGGTAACTACCTTAAAGCATTGTGGGTGCAAGGTTTACATGGACAAGCACTACTCACATTTAACAAAATTTTGTTTGATATATTGTTTGAAATTAAGTTTCAGTAGTTCCATCAATAAGTAACATAAAAAAAATGTTATTAAGTAAATCTTTTGAATCATTCAGACTCTCAGAATGTAATTTGTGTGACAAAATGAATTGTGGTCAGGCATTTTACAATATTTAACAGTTGTTTGTTATAGTAAAATGTATTTAGAATTTTTGATTTTACACTAAAATACTGTACTTGCTTGGACAAACTTTCATGTAAATAAAAAAAGATTTATAAATGCATATTTACCAATTAGCAGATCTTACAAATGATCAGTAAAAGTGCTAACTATACTCACACTACTCCTATGCCAAATTTCAATAGCAAGCTAAAGAGTTACAAAGATTACAGGAGAGCTATATTGTTGTGTATTGTTATATGATTAGCATATAATTTCTTCATGAGCTGGTCAGAGCAGATTAGCTGGAGGTTGTAAGCTTTTCCCACCACAAATGAACAGAGAAAGTTAAGGCTCTTTTGTACCTCATTGTGATGGAACACCAAAAGACAGGAGGGAAAGCAGACCTGAAGCATTGCTTTTCCTGCTTGTTAAAACATCCTGTCAAAACTGTCAAGCAATATAGACTCAAGTTGCAAACCACTTTACCTTAATGATGCCATTTATAAAATTCAGTGGTCCCAATTAAACATGACTTTAAATGTCATATTTCGCGATTTTCTCAATATATCAGATATTAGCATAGCATTAGCAGCAATTTCAAGCTAAATGTTGGGTAAAAGCTCAACTGATAAAAGTGGCTGAATGTGTTTGTCTTAATACTTCAAAGTTGTGAAGGATAAGGCCATATGTTAAGCCAATTAACACAACATTAAATGAGGCTTGACAGCAAAAACAACAAATAGGACGTGCGATAATGAAGGGTCTGTGAGATAATTACTTCCCCTCAATTAGTCACGATCATGACCTAATTTTCGATCACAAGCACAGAAGTGCTGCGAGCACATTTCTCAACTCAATTTAACACTTGCATGCACCACAGGGGACAACCCTGCGAGATAAAATAAACTGGCAGAATTTCTGAATATATAAAGAGAGAGAGAGGTGTGAACCCATATTGGGCTAATTCATTTGTTAATCAGTTAAGACACTGATAGGTTATGACGGTTGAATATCAAAGAAATATACTGCATGAGTTTGGCTTTCTTGCAATATCTAATGCCAAACCTCTTTAAACATTTATTTTTATAAAAAATAAATCAACCAGTTTGGTCTATGTTTGGAATACCATGTACACTGTTCCAAAAGAAGCCAAAGCAGGACCTTACAGCAATACGTCTGTGCTAGGATTGCCAGAGAAAAGTAAAAGTGATACAAACAATGAAGCATTCCAGCACTGTTGTAAGAAATATCAGTTCTGTTAAAACACTACTTTGATTTTATTTCTTTTTGTATCCAAAGCAATAGCAGCAACATCAAAAATGCCTAATGCTCATGTTTAGCACCAAAGCTCATGCAATTGCCACTGCCTCACCGTGCATTATAGTTGTGCCATGTACTGACTGGTTAGACATGATCATCAGGTTAACTGATCCCTGGGTGTCCGAACTCACACAGTGTACCTCTAGCCTTAGGGTGCATTTACACAACAATGATGTACTGAAAACGGAAAAAAAAAAAAAAAATGTTTTGCATACAGATCACAATGTTGTGAAAATGATCCCCATTCACATGGATCTCCAAAAAATGATTTAAAATGCTGTATTATGCATCCCAGGCCAGTAGTTGACAAAGTCACTTTGTAAAAAAACTCACACAATGCCGATAGACTAAACATGTAGTACACGAACAACATGATATTGCCGAGTGCATCTTTGTTGACCCTGGAACAACATTGTGATTAGCCAATCAGATTTCAAGAACTACTTTATAATTTTTGTTAAATTTAGGATTACAATCAGTGTTTGGTGCCTGTACATCAGTGTAATTCATCTATCAGTTCCTCTGATTTTAGGGATTACTCATGGGTAAGGTTAGGTGTAGGTGTAGGAATATGGTTAAGATTATATTTTTGGATTAAAATGTTGCTCCAGGGTCAACAAAATATGTTGACCCAGGAAAACGTCTAACTCGGCAATATCAGGACGTGCATAGTACGCATGCGCATGACATCACCGTTTTCACAAATTCTCATTTTTGTAGTTTACACAGAGACAATAACGTTGTCCTTTTTGAAAACCTGAAAACCTTTAAAAATTTGCATTTTGCATCAGGCCCCCAAAACGCTGTTGTCGATTTCATCTGATTTTGAACCGATTTCTGTATCTTTTTTGATTTGGGCCAAATTTCAGCTTCATCGTGCGTTATTTGTCTTGCAGTGTAGGGGTGTAACGAGAGGTGACTAACCTCTCCCTCACATGTTAGAAATTTTGGTCACCCCTTCATGAGGGTATCGCACTTGCTCACCAATTACCCTAAACTCAGTGTTTTCTTTTTCCCTCACTGCTCCTGTGCGAAAACAGAAATAATAACATGGCAACCACATCATGTGGTATGGGCAGAAGCAATGACGGCTACACAGTCCCGGGTTCAGGGAGACCCACATTTTTATTTCACATGTATAGTGTGAGCGGTCAAGGCAGCTTGATGATTGGACCGTTTAGTATGTGTACATAAATCATGAGCTTTAGCTTTACATTGCATGCATTTTTCATTTGTTGGCAGTCGAGTCAAATAACTAGAGAAGAAAAGAATTTTCCCGCTCAAAATTGGATTAAAATGCAAAATTATGTACAGTATTTAGTTCTTAGACTGCTAACCAAATTAAACACGTAATAAGATAACACTATGACAAAAAGGAAATGTAAAAAGTGAAAGAGTAAAAACAAACAAAAAAAAAGTTTATGCATTATTTGCATAAGTTGTTAAGGTTTTTTTTTAAGCAATGTTTCCCAATCCTGTTCCGAAGGCACACCAACATTACACATTTTGGCTCCCTTATCTGCACTTTCATTTCAGGTCTTGGAGTCTCTGCTAAAAATCTGATGGGTTGAATTGTGTGTGTTTGATTAGGAAGAGTTTCAAAATATGTAGTGGTGTGCCTCCAGGAACAGGGTTGGAAAACACAGTTTTAAAGTATTTGAATATGCTGACTGTCACATGCAATTGAGCAGTAGTTTTAATCGACACATTGGAAGTGGGATTATACATGCAGACATCTCATAGAAGTGTTTGAAACACATTACAGAAACTAATTTTAGTTTTAAAGGTTATTTTTGTTTTACCTACAGTTCACGATGTATCTCTCCTGCATTCTCCATTCTCAGTGCATATAATATGAAATGCAGCAGTAACTGAAGCATTTCTATTAAATATATTTAATCTATAGAATATAAGAACAGTATACAGTATATATTATTATTCTGTTTGTATGTCTTCAAGAAACGGCTAAAAACACATCACTTCCATCTTTATTTGACCCTCTAACTCTAGCACTCTCTCTTCTAATTCTATTTTATCTATTTGTTTTCTTTTTTTATTTATAAAAAAACAAAAAACACTTGACCCTCTATCATTTGCACTCTTTATTCATTTTGTAACTGCTTGTTTTTCTTAAAAAAAGACCTCTATCACTAGCTTTCTGTATTCTTTTTCTATTCTATCTACTTGTTTTCTTTGTATGTGTGTGTGTGTGTGTGTGTGTGTGTGTGTATATTAGGAATGCAAGATATTATCGGACTGATATCAGAATTGGCCGATAATGGCTTTAAATGTAAAAATATCGGCACCAGCCCAATATGACAAATTATGCTGATGTGTCTTGCCGATAAGAGAAATACATTAAAGCACATGTGCTCAGGGTGTGCTAACGATTAGGTCAGGTCAGCCTTGTGACTCATTCTTGAAGCAAGGTTTTGTCTGAATGATGATTAGATTCACTCTGTTTGATTGCTGCACTTAAACTGAGAATGCTCATACAGAATGACGCGTTAGGTGTATGATAGAGTAAACAGTAATAGCACATGCAGCGGCAGCCTCCCCCGGGTCCTAATGCCCGTTCGGTAAGGA
>JAFVLL020044325.1:0-14236 GCA_021397915.2 Tor tambroides | reverse complement strand
GGACTGGAGCTCTTTCTTGCTCTCTTTCCCTCTCCTTTTCTCTTCGTTTTCCCATCCCTCTCTTCAGTTCTCTCACAGCTTGTCTGTTCTTCCTCCTTTCTTTCCTTTTGTTTCTATCTCTTTTTCTATTTGTTGTACCTTGTTCTATCCATTTGGGTCTAAAGATGTACAGAGGCCTCTCTCTTTTCTCATTCTCCTCCTCTCTCTATTTGTGGTTAACATATTTCAGTGAACGCGAAGTAACTGCAAATAAGCTATTTCTTTTTTTTTCTCTCTTTAGGGGGGAGTGTGATGTCATAATAATCAAAATGGAAAATAAAAAAATTTATTCATTTATGTTTAAGTGTGCATTCAAAACCAAGCTTTTATTCAAGCTTAGATTTAATATCTGAAAATCCCTAGAAACCTAAATTGTGCATGATTATACAATATGTCCTTTGCGAACATGATGTGGCTGTAAATCGGATCCACATTGTAAAGTAATAAACCATACAGTAAGGAAGTGGACAGTAAATCCATACAGTGCAAAGTGAGCTTTAAAAATCTCAGCTCTACCTATACGAATAACCTCAATCACTGATAATGGGATAGGTCAGTCTTCCCCCTCCCACCTAATAGATGCACCATCAGTTGTTACCACAGTCACTGATATTAGAGCAAACCACGCACCTTGCATTCATAATACCATCAGAGAGGCCTGTAATACACAGAACATTAGAGTCTATTACATGTGGCTGGGGTCGTATTCGCATCCTCTCAATAAACCTTTGGAAGATGTGACTTACAGTTCATTCCAGGTATATTCTAACCGGTTAGTGTGGTACCTGGGAATCGAACCCATGACCTTAGCATTGCTGTGATATATGATCCATATGTGTATGTTTGTATGCATGTCAATGTGTGTGTTCAAGAGTGAGCAAGCAAGGCAAAAGGAAAACGGAAAAAATGGAGATTACATCCCTAAAGATATTTTGTTTTTATTTTTCATAATATATGTAGCCTACATAATAGCCTATATATAATAACAAACATGTTATGTAATATTACATTATTATATTACATTATTATTAATATATTAACATTTTCCTAACTTGCCCAGGCTGCATGTAATCTATGTACTTTATCACTATGAAATCAGTTTTTAATAAGCATTATTTTATTTCTGAGCTCGTAACGCTGATTCACATGAGAATGGACTTGTGACCCTCTCTAGTCATTGTGTTCACTAGAGGGCGATAAAGAGGTGCAGGACGGTATTGTACAAGTCAGGTTAATATTGTTTGAGACTGTATAATTGGCAGAACCTTTGTATCTTTCGCTACTCAATCCATCTTTCTCATTTCATTCTCTTTATGCATCCGCTCCTAGTCTCTTAGATCATATACCTCCTTCCACACCCCAGTGAGTTCCACAGGTTTACCAAATGGATTATTACGTAGCGGATCAATTAAGTCATTTAAGTTTGTTAGGTGCAGTCAATGGCTTGGAAAAGACCGTGAAGACTTAAAGTGATGTTTACTTCTGTTCGAAGTCCAGAATCAGGGTAAATGCCAGTGAGATCAACTATAGTTTTGTAGAGTAGGCTACTTAAGGTTTCCAGTGGTCAGGTTTTTAAGTTTGGCAATGAAATGATCTGATCCTGGTTAAGATTAAGTCTTGAAATGACTCTAAAATTTTTAGCATGCTTTCATTTCATGCACCGCCAGGCAAAGGTGTTAAGGTGGAATAGCTCTATAGGCTCACCGACTGCAGCTCCTCAGCCCAACCTTAGGAGATGATAAAATAATCCAGATACTTTAGTTGTTGATACATATACGAACTAAAACTAAACCACGCTTTTGTAATGGTGCTGATGAGAGTATGATGACTACAAGAAGTATTTTCCTGCATGTGGCTGAGTGTTAAGCTGAAAGTAGAGTGGACAGTGGACATTAAATCCAAAAGCACAATATACAGTATAGGCCTATCTGGAGAATCGCGAGAGGGACAGTTGTGTATGCGAGAACGTTAGGACGCGAGTAAATGGGATTTTCTGGCGAAAAGAATGAGAGGGAGAGAAGAAGGGAGGGAGGAGGGAGGACAACACACACACACACATACACACGCACTTCATATACGAGACAGAGGAGCGGAAACGGGTCGAATCCTACTTCAAATTCTCTTTCCTCTCGGCTTGTCGACCGGGGAAAACAAACCGACCCGAGGCACAGCGAATGGGGATTTACTAATTAACTACTTACCGAGAGATGCACACCTCCTCAGCGCCCTCCCTCCCTCCCATTCAGTTCCCTCGGTCGTGGTTATTAGTGTAGAGGTGCTTCCACGGTTCCCGGCTCCGCGCGCCCCGGATCACACACCAAGAGAGTGAAAGCGCACTCGGGTTAGATAGTTTCTACTTTGGACGGTTGGAGAACAAGATCAGGAAAGGCTGAGGTATGTCATACGCTTTGTGTTATCAAAACGTTTACGATGACAAGATTTCACAAAGTGGTATTTTAGAACTTTTTGTCGCTTTTGAAAATACTCTTATTTTATGGATGCATTTTAGTTGTGTATTATTATTATTATTATTAGGCTATTAGCAGCCTATTAAAATTATTTAAACTTAAGTACGAAACTTTTCTTGTTAATTTGTGTATGTTTAGCTGAAAAACGTGTTTTAGTAAATCATATACGTTATAATTTACAGTATGAAAAATCCTTTGAGTTTTGTATAATTTTGAAAAGCGCTGACGTCCGCGTGCACACTTGCAAACAGCCTCGCGAGCCGTGCGGTCCTTGCCACGTCGGATTAGCCGTTAAGTGTCTCTATTTGTTAACGCTGTTCGTTGAGCCCTCACCTACACGCCACACTATCAATCAGTCAATTAAACACATATTTACTTGGATACATTTTCCGTTGCTTAGTTGCCGGTTTGGATTTTTTATTTTCTGGGAAATTTAGGAGTTTGTGAAATTTAATTCAATAAAAAGTTATTGAAGAATGGACCAGCATAAGTATGTTTCGTAGTTACATTTGATTTATGTAAAATTTAGGCATGTGGTATGGCGTTTAATTTTAAATATGCTATCCTTGTAGTTTGTGTCAAAAATGTTAGTAGGTTTAATAGCCTATAACGTTGTGGACAGAAATCTGAACTTGAAAACTTTTTGTTTGCATCTGCGCAAATAATTCAGCACATGTCATGTTAAAACTGTTATTGTAGGAAAACTTTAAAGCACCCTGCTCAATATATTCTCGTTACATCTTCAAGAGTTCGACTAGGTTGAGCTTGTATTTAATCCATAACACTCGGATAGTTTAAAGAAAAAAAAAGAAGCTGAATCAAAATATTATTCCCAGGCGATCTTTGATGCATATCCATGTATATCTTATCAATTATTACTTACACAATGTTTTTGATAAGCGTTTATAAATCAATAAACAGATATTTAGCTTTAATCATTTCAGATGTAGGCTACTGATCTATCCATGGATTTTTTTTTTTTTTTATTTTTTTTTTAAATCAACCGAAAGATTCTGTTTGGGTTTGTTTAATTATTCACTAAAAACGTGCGAGTCCTGAAAACTACAAAGGTGCTTTGGTTTTGTTTTTGCTCTTTTCGTTTACTTTACAGTCCGGCTCATCTCTGAACAGCTCTGAGCACTGAACTAAATCTTTAAAGTGTTGAATAAGAAAGACATCGAGTGTGCCTTGTATGCTAAATATTACACTCTAATTATGTTAATCAATTTGAACAATTCGAATTTTCAAAAAACTCTGATTTGATTTTAAATAGAAATGTAAACGAAAATATATAATTTTGCTGCCTTATTATATTAATTGTAAACATATCGTCTTAGGCTATATATCAATATTAAATACAATTTATTCAAACTGTGCTCTCGTCGGTAATAATATGTAGCATGCTTTTTTTAGTGTGAAACGGTTAGTAGATGATTTTGGTAATTTGTTCAATATGTTAAATGTGAAGTTTGCTTAAAATAATGACTTTGAAAGTATGCATCTGCCAGTCGAGGCAGAGTAACATTTAAAATTTCTTAAGTTATTTTTTGGGTGCATTTTTTGTCAATTAAATATGAAATAATTATAATTATACAAGTAATAATATTTTTGCGGACTAATAATAATAATAATATTATTATGATAATTGTCAAATACAATAATAATAATAATAATAATTATTATTATTATTATTATCCCACAAAAATAATTGTGAATAAATAGAACCGATTGAGAATCAGGTGGATTTTCCACAGTAGTGATTTTGTTTGTCACTTGATGTAAATGTCCCTAATCGTAAGTTTGAGGCCGTACTCTCAGTCCTTGAACATGTAGGGCCCATTGCATCTTCCGAGTTCACTGCATTCTTTACGTGTTTTCACATTATTTGATTTCAATCCAAGTAATTAACCGCAGGATGTCAGTCCACGAATTTGGACAATATCCAGAACATCCATTAATTCAATCACATGCCCGCCTGCGCCGTTCCTCTGCGGCTCCCTCCTGCGTCTATCTCTCTGTCAATATTTGTTGGAAATATTTCCGACATTAAATGGCATTTGGGGATATCTTTCCTCTCCACATCACTCAGTTCCTCCCCCTCCCTCTACCCCAACACTGCCTTTGCTTAGTCCGCTATACCGAAACTGCTCACCTGGCCAAACTTTGTTTTGGAGTCACGATGCTTCGTACTTGGAAGCTATACTGTAGCTGATAATGATGATATGTAAATGTAATAATGTGACTGATATGGTTGCGTTAATAATAATAATAATAATAATAATAATAATGAATACAATTAAATAAATAATTAAATTCTAATAACAAGAAGAAGAATTCTAAAAAAAAAATAATTATCTTCATAAAAGTATTTTACGTTCTGTAAACATCGAAAACTGTTATTTACCTTTACATTTTATCATATCGTGAAATATTTGGCTTTTTTTAAGCTTCCCTCTTGGCAATTCACTGCTGACACTTGTTACAAAGACTGTTTACTTTGGATAAAAACACTTTTCTAATCGAACACATTTTATAGGCTTACATTTTATGTTTTCTTTTGATTCTCCATTTCTGAAAGTCTTTAGATTGTATTTTTACTTATAATTATAATATGAGCGCTGCTGTTATAAATGATTCGATGAAATAAAAAATAAACTTAATGCTGAGTTTGAGCAATGATTTTTTAATGTAAAGTAGATCCGATTTTTTTATTCTTGTTTATCGTCAAACCTATAATGTGTCATTTTCGCTTTTTTTTTAGAGCTCTTTTAGCTCAACGCGTGCAACTCCAGTTCATTGTCGCTTTGTAAGATTATTGCATCGGATAGCTAAATAAAACGTCTCAAAAAAGCAGTGTGAATAGTTCATGTATTTATTTTTTAATTCATAATTAAAGTTTTACTCTGCTTTATCTGACATGTTCGAGAATGTTTTATGGCGTAAAAAGAACTGTATGCACATTGATAAGTTCCCGAGCAAACCTACACACGTCGTTTCAGAAAAAAACAAACCAAAAAACCCCCCAGCTTTCCAGCTCTTTCCTGTCACATATACTAAAAGAAAATGATTGATGTTATGAGGTTAGGCTGTTTAACATGTATTTCTTACTTTTACACTTGCAGTTACCCTTGTTTGTTGAAGAAGAAGAATTAACAATAAAAGAGAGTTTATAAAGAGTTTAAAATGTTGTTTTTATCAACTATTTATTTTTCCGTTTCAGCGCATCAATTATACTGCTGCGCGGCACAACCTTTGCTCTCCGAATTGGATCAGATAAAGCCCAGAGATTCTCGGTCCATCCTGCAGCCAGCAGCCACGGTGCTGGCTTCGGCCCTTGGTTTCCGTCTGAGGCGAGGCCACTTGGGAGTGCAGGTAAGTTCAGCTCCGTGATACAAACACACACTCGGGTCTGCTTTTACAGCAGGAAACACTCGCATCATTTTGCGTCTCGCATCTATTTTGCTTCGTAAATGTTGCTCGAGCGACGCACTGTAGTGAGAAGTCACATCGTGAGTTTGTTCACAACAGGTCGTCAAACATACGGCTTAATTTGCAGCATCTGTTATTCCATTGAAATATACTGTCACCCACAGTGGAAATATTTATATTTTTGAAAATAGTTTCAAATTTCACAAGTTAAACTCTGAAACTGTTGTGTTGAATTTTTATCTTTATTATGTTTTCATGTATTTGGAACCATTGGGATATTATTAACAAATTGTAAAGACAAATTAATGAACAATTAATTCAGATACACTTTAAAGCAAGCAGTTGTTACCTTATGGGTCTAATTCAACATGATCCAATCTGGAAAAAATACTTTTAATGTAAACAGGTTGATATCAGTCATATTTAATAATTTTGCTTCAAACAAATCAGTTAATTATGTCATCATATAAAGCAAACTTTAGATTTCCTAATGATACATTTTTACAGTGTACCCAAATAATAGTCCTGGAGGAGTTAAGATGGCTTGAAAATGTTTCAAATGTTGTGTTTTTAGGCATACAACTTTTTATTTTCTTCCAACACTTTGAAAAGCAAAGGCGTTTCTCTCCTTCTCTCCCAGATCCTGCTCTGTCCCTTCTCCCTCCCCACTGTGTTCTTTCTTCCTATCTCGTCCACCTCCCGTGCACCCCTAGTAGCAACAAACTTGTACACAATAATAACACCAATATATATCCATCTATCTCTCTATCTGGCTTGTCGGCAGTGTGGAGAGTGCCTGGGAGCCTGAGAGTAAGGAAAGGTCAGTTAATCGATGGCGCCCAATTTGACAAATCCAAGCGAGTCTTATCATCCGCAGTATTTAGGGGCGATAGAGGGCCTCCGAGATAACTGTTTAATCCTGACGGCAACCGCAAGGGGAGAGGAGGAGATAGAAATGTCCGCGGGAGAGAAAGAGACAGTATAGGCTTGAGAGAAAGTTGGAGAGACGGGTATAGAACAGAGGGTGTAGGTTAAATAAAAGAGTTCAGAGGTTAGACATATTAGGCTTTTGGAACAGACAGAAGAGTGTGGAGAGAGAAAGAAGTCCCAAACCATTTCCTAAATTCCTACAGCAATTTAGCAGTATATCAAGTTCCAGCTTTCTATGGTTATTTAAGTAAAAAATTCTTATTGTGTCATCATTTACTTACTTTATATCATTCCAAACCTGCATGGCTTTAGTTGTTCTGTGAAACACATAAGAATATATTGTGAAAAATGTTTATTTTTTTGTCCATATAATAATAACAACATCACTGGGGTTTAATGTTTTGGACCCAACTGACTGCCATTACACGGACAAAACAGATGAAACAGTTTATCTTCTGTTGTGTTCTGCAGAAGAATGTCATACAGGTTTGAAATGACATGTGGGTGTGCAAATGACACCATTTAAATGAACCTCACTGTAACATGTTTAGAGAACAAGAAACTTGAAATACATGACCTATATCTGCATATAATACTATTTTTTAAAAATATAGTTATGGTTTTTTTAAATTAAGGACCGTAGCAAACACACACTTGTTGGCCATGAGAGCTGCTTAATCAAGTACACAGCCTCCTACTCTTGTCCTCTCTCACCGTCTCAATACCAGCTCAATGTAATTCGATTGAGATTAGTTGCACTGGCATGACAGGAGATCCCTAGTATTGCCAAAACGCTTAGGAGGCAATGACAGGCTCCCATCGACATGTGCTAATACAAGACTCCACGACTGGCCATGCATCACGACTACAGCGTACACACACACACACAGCAGAGGGGTTTGAGTGTGTGTGCACTTATGAGTAAGTGAGCTCATAACTCGGACAGAGCTAGAGATGAAAGTAAAAGATAAGAATACATCAGCAAAGAGCATAAGAGAGACAGAGAGACAAATGGCGTAACGGAATTGAGTTATAATGTGCAGAAGAAGCAGGAACGGTGCTTGGGAAAGACGGACAGGGAGACTGATGGTGACTGAGTGAAAGTGCAGGAGAGGGAGACGAAGAGTAAGTGGTTTGAGAGGATGGATGAGGACAGGAAAGGGAGAAGGCACAGCCTAGACATACAGCAGCTTTACAAGAGCGGAGATTAAGGCAACATGTCCCCGGTCAGTCATTAATCCGGTTTAAAAGCAATTAAGCTAAGACTCTCTGAGAGAGAGAGAAAGAAAGAGAGAGAGTGAGATAAAAAGAGAAAGAGAAAATGTGATTATTTTGGGTTTATTTGGCTCTTTAGCACATACAACCTGTGTAAGGAGTAAGGAATCAGACAGAACAACCTTGATTATTGTCCCTGAGGCTTCACTCTTTCTATCCAGCACCTCCTCGTTCCTCATCCTTAGTGTGCATCATGGTCATTGATGTTCCAGATGTGTATCACAGGCTACAGGTCGACACTGGGCCTCACCACATGTGTAATGTTTCTGCGTCCATGGGGAGATTGTGATACAGATATCGCTACCACCTGACAGATACACAACAGAACATAAATCACACCTGGAAGCTCTTGCGTGCGCACAGAGAGACAGTTTTATCATGCAGTCTGTTCTACAAAGTAATTAACAGCTATGCAATCAGGGAAAGGTCAAAGCAAAGTGATGCTGAATGAAGAGTCTTTGTGAATTTCACTCACTCGGTTTTACAAAGATCTTTATATTTTTGCAAACAGGATCTTCAGGTGTAATCTATTAAATTGACCAATCATTGTAGAGGAACAAGATCATTAAGAAATCCACTGTGTTTCAAGCCTCGTGTTTGTAGGATTTATAGAATGTCAGGATTGTACACCATTCTGAAATTAATTGAGAATGCATTTTCAGTTCCAATTCAGTTGATGAATTCAAGCAGACGGGATGGAGAATTGACATTCTAGTGTAAGGAAATAGAATTCAAATGAACTGAAATTCAACAAAACTCATAGAACTTGTTTTTAAAAGCAAGGTTTATTAAGGCAAACTTTAAATGTTGACTTGTGGATATTGAAATTAATTGAAAGTTTTGGAAAAGTTTAAAAAGCTTTGATGTTTGAAGGTTTATAAGCCTGACAGACAGACAGACAGATAAATGTTTAAAATGGCACCCGTTTTTGATGTTTTTCATAATAATTCATAGACTAACCTTAGTGGAACCGGGATGGAAGAACACTTCAATTCCCAGAATGCATTTCCTGCATTGAATTTCTTTAAATTCAGTCACATTCTCAAATTCACATGAATGATCCCCAACCATGACACATCTATTATTGGTCGTACCATTCTAACATTAAACAGAAAGAGACCGAGAAAGAGAGAGATCTTTAAAACGTGATGGATGGAGTCCGTCTCGTTTTCCACTTTACCCGAAGTGAAAATACAGAAGTGTTGACATAGATTTTGTGGAGTGTTGCTCATTGTTGACCAGGATGGAGTGCTATCGACTGGCTCTTCCTGCTGAGGGATCGCTGTGCAGCCCTGAGGCCAAACCCACAGTGGCATTTAATACACTGCACTGGTGACCATACTGCCACACTACTCATGGAGTGTCTGTATGTGTGTGTGCTCTTATTTACTCAGTCACACACTTATATACTCACTCATGTTTAAATACATTAAAAGATTCAATATGCAATACCTCAAAAAGACAAACTTAGAGAGAAAAGAGACTCTTTGCGACGGGTTAGAAACTGGGTTAGATGTCTCCAAAGTGTAAAGATGTAAAACGGGACAAAGAAGGAGAAGGGGGACAACATGAGAGAAAAAGATGCCACAAAGACAGCCTCTGGGTAGGATCTAATTTGCAAAAAGGGAGGAAGCACAGAAGAAGTTGTTCACTAGGGAGAGAGAAAAAAAAGAAAGACAAGGGAAAGACAGAGATACACAGATGGGAAGGAGAAAAGGGGAAGGGGGGCGGGGGTAAAATTTCCATCAGGTTTTCAATTGGGGCGGATCAATAGTGTATTAGAGCTCACCTTGACCCCACGTCTCCCCCCTCTCCTTACAGGCCAAGTCACTTGCACACACAGCAGGGGGCTGCAGAGGGACAGTGACTGCATTACTGCCTCCCTCACAGCAGCCGAAGTGGCAGAAAATGGCACAATAAAAAAGGGAGCGAGCAAACGAAAGACTGAGACTGGTGCTCGAGTTCTCCGGGAGGCAGAGCGGCCTGGTTGAAAATTATGAAACAAGCTGATTTACTAGATATTTCTGCATTTAGCTGCCTTCATAGATTTCCAAATCTCTGTGTGCTTGTTCACACACGAACACACACACGAGCACACCACAGACTGCGCGTGCAAAGAGACAGTGAACTTCAATCCACTTTGGAGGCGGAGGCAGGGGGCAACGGGCACAAAGGAATGGGGGGGAGAGGTTGAATGAAAAAAATTGATCTGGGAATTTAGCATTTAGACACAGTTTACAAAGCGATATGGAGGGAAGGCAAAAGAGCACAGGGGGACCGGAGGGGCCAGACACTTAACTTTACAATTGGTCAGCATCACCCAGGCAGCTCTGCTCCAAAATATGAAAATCTCAGCTGGAAGAGCTGCTATATTTTTGAAGTCTTGTCATTTAATACTCTTCTGTTTGTAGCACAAGTGAATGGCTTTCCTTGGCCTCTTTACAGTATGAGCTGGTTTGTCGTTTGACGACCAGGAAACTGGGTGATCACTATGAATTGTATGTTCCTTAGTCGACGCCATAAAGACATTATTAAGACTTCACGTCTGCTATCGTTTTGTCATTGCGCTGAGGTTGTGCCGCTCAGATGAGAAGTTTTCTCCAGGCGTTTCCTCAACTATTGTTGGCTTCACACGGTTTCGCTCAGTCACACTTGCACACACAGCGACTAACAACAAAACAGAAGCGCGCACGCAGTGTCCCTACTGCTGAAGGGAAAAAAGAAAAAGAAAAAAGGGAGAGAGAAAAAGAAATCGATCGCCGGGGATAGCGGTGCGCGTCGGAGGATCGTATCTTGTCAAAATAATATATTACCCTCATCCCCGGCTGATCGATGCGGTGGATTAGGGACGGAGGGCTCGCTCTCCCCTCCCCTCCTCCGTCTCTCTCTTTCTTTCTCTCTCTCTCTCTCTCTCTCTCTCTCTGTGTCCGCCATTCCTTGCAGTTTAATATTTACCTCCGTGAAGGAACGGGCGCGACGGCGCTCACTCTTAATTGATTCCGACACTTGGGGCTCTGTGCTCGGGCTGCGGAAGAAGGCGGGAGGGGTGGCTGGAATGTAGAGAGTGTGAGAAGGAAGTGGTGAGGAACAGGCAAAAGAAATGAGGGTGAACAAGATAAGGCCTAAAGGTAAAAGTAGATTCTCGACGTAATATGCATTTGAAATTTATTCTATTGGTATATTTCCATATTTGTAATTTTTATTTCATATCAAATGTAAGGCAGGAAGGAGTACAGATAGCATGAAGAGATGAGAACCTACAAGTTTACCTCCCATTCTGTAGACTACAAGTTACAAGATGGCAGATATAACAGAAGGTCCAGTGAAAATAAGATATATGAGAGAAAATTAACACAGACAAACCCTTAGAACAAATAAAATGTCAGAGAGAAAAAGATAGACACATTAAAGTACAAAAGGAGAAGAATGAGCATCAAAAAGGGCGACGAAGAAAAATAGCAAAAAGAAACTTGAATGTTTTCTGGAGAAAAAGGATAATTTAATGTTGAGACATTTCAAGTTTCTTTTTTAATTTGAAGTTTAAAGTCTGAGGTCAGTAAGACTTTTTAAAAAAGAAATTAATACTTCTGTTCAGCAAGGATGCATTGGTCAAAGGTGACAGTAAAGGCATTTGTAATGCTAAGGAAGATTTCTCTTTCAAATAGATGCTGTTCTTTTGAACTTTATATATATCAAAGAACCCAAATGTATCATGGTTTCCACAAAATAGTAAGCAGCACAACTGTTTTCTACATTGATAAAAATAGGAAATGGTTTCTTGATCACCAATTTAGCATATTAGAATGATTTCTGAAGGATCATGTCACACTGAAGACAATTTTATCACAATTTTACAGTTTTTACCATATGTTTGATTAAATAAATGCAGCCTTGGTGAAAATGAGACTTCTTTCAAAAACATTAAAAAGCCTTACTGACCTTAAACTTTTGAATGGTAGTGTATTTCACATTAAATAAATTCCCAGTGATAGGAAGAGATGAATGAGACCAAAGCAACACTGAGGAACCTGTAGAGCAAATAGAGAAAATGGCCAAAAGCGAAAGATAAAGACATTGAGGTAAAAAGAAAGAAGAATGAGCATCAAAAAGGGCAACAAAGATAAGTAGCAGAAAGAAACATGCATGGCAGGAGAACAGAGGGCAACCATAAAAGGAAAGCAAAAAACAGAGAGGAGGGGGAGAGAACAAAATTGTGAGGTGACAGAGTAATATAAAGAGGGATAGACAGAGAACAGGAACGATGGAGGGAGACGGAGAAAACAAGAGAGGCACCATATTTTGCGTTGAAGGAACTCAGCTGTCATCTTGTTCCGCCAGCACAGAGCGTAGCTATAAAATACAAGAGCCAGGCAGGCCACACTCAATGACTTATGTGTATATCTAGGTTGTGTCAATATTTCTTTCTGGCTCCCTACTCTCTCTGTTTCTGGCTCTCTCTCACACACATTCTCATAGAGGTTATGTGGGTGTCATGTTGCCCTAAACCTGTAGATGCCATAGAAAACTTGTTGCATTTTACATTCACAATATTGTATGACAGTGACAGATATTTGGTTTGTACGATGGTGTAATTTTTTTTGTAGGCCAATCCAAAGATTTTTAAATGTAATATGTCTTCCCCCCCTCCCCCGTACAAGTCAATGGGTCCAAGTGTTGTTTTGGACTTTCATTACCGACAAAAACAATTGAAACATTTTTCAAAATATCTTCTTTTGTCTTCCACTGAAAAAAATCAAATTTTCTTTGCACATATTCTCTCTACACTTTTTTTGTACATATCTAAACAACTTCAGGCCAAGATTTCAGTGCACTCACTATAGGTCAGGCCACACTAACATCACATGCAACTCAAGTTGTGTGACCCTAAAGTCTAGCCAATACACAGCCTCTGCTTTCGTGCATTTATTGGTTTTGAAAACAGAGCTATGCCATTGTGAACTATTGTGAAACAAAGCAGATTACAAACAAAAATGCCCTCGTACATCCATCTAGCTGACTTGTCGAGTTTCTTTTTCTCTTTGTCTTCGGTTTCCCTTCCATCTCTCTTTGTATATAGGCCTACGCACCCCATTCGCTCTCTCCATTCATCTCCCTGCCGCTCCCCCTCCCTGTTCATCTCTCTCTGTATTTCCTCATCTCTGGTCTTTATTTACCGGCGCTGCAGCGCTGGCTGTGGCAGCTCAGGGAGCGGTAACAGAAGTGTCAGGTGTCATTATTCGTCTAATTCAGTAATCCGTCATCGCACACTCCCTGTGTGTATGACGTATTATACATGGACACAGCGGGTGTAGTAGGCGCTGAGGTGGAGATTCAATTTGACACGCGCAGAGGTGGGCTGTTTGGTTGAGGGGGAGGAGAGGGGGAATACAAGAGTGGAAATAAGGTCCCAAGTTTGACTGAAGACAAAGGGTTGTAAGAGTTTGAGAGAGCTTGTGGGTGACTCCATAGTTTAAACAATGTCTCTTGTTTTATGATAGAATTTTAACTTAAAAGGACGCAAAAATGAAATATTATCATCATTTACTCACCCTCATGTCATTCTAAACCTGCATGATATTCTTTTGTGGAACAAGAATATATATTTTTAAAAATGGGGTCCAGTATTGTTTTGGGTCCCAAAGGAGTTGAAATTTTATTTATGGGTGAACTGTCCCTTTCATGTAACATTTAAACATATCTTTAAATATGTAAGTGCTCAAGGCTTGTGAAAACCCAGTCTAATTCCTTAATTTTGTTAAAAATTGCAGAACAAGGCTCGGTGACACTTTATTTTAAGGTGTCATAATACAGAGTAATTACCTAATTAAGTACTTAGTAGTAGCCGTTGTACTTACATGAAACAAAATGTACTTATCATGTAACTAAGTTATGGAACAGCCTGTAATTACAGTTTGTAATTATGTAGATGTAATAGGCAGCTACTGTTACACATATGTAACAGACCGAGTCTGTTACACCGCTACTAGTACACTTAAGTGTAATCTTGATACACTTTATTTTAAGTAGCTTATGCCTGTGTACTTACATTTATAATTATGTTGTATAATGTCTGCAACACATGTAACAATCTTTTG
>JAFVLL020044324.1:0-26486 GCA_021397915.2 Tor tambroides | reverse complement strand
TATATCAGTTAAAGAAATTACGGTATTTAACTGTAAATTTAAGTTAAAACCGTAAAACCTAAAACGTTGTTACCGTATTTTTTACAGTAGAATTCCAGCAACCACAGCTGCCAGTTTTTTACCGTAAATTTTATGGAATTTTTTTTTACAGTGTATATATATATATATATATATATATATATATGTATTGTTCCAAATAATTATGTATAATGCAGTTTGAAAACATTCAATGGGTTATAATAAAGTCAAAACACAAATCTGTCATATGTTCTGCATGGACAGATCATTTTTCCAATACGAAACAATTTAAAACAAAAAAAAAAACGATTTATAGTTCAAGTTACATATTAATATATGCACCCTTCTTGGAGGTGAATTTAACAATTCTCTCATCCATTGAACTTGTAAGTCCATGTATAGTTTCTGGCAGTATTTAATTTGAGGATGCCAGTATTGCCTCCCAGAGCTGATGTTTGGCCCACCCTCATAGATCTTCATTTTAAGGATGCTCCACAGGTTCTCAATAGGTTTGAGGTCAGGGGATGATGGTGGCCACACCATGATTTTTTCTCTCTTTATGCTCATAGCAATCAAGGAATCAATGGTGTTTTTTGCAGCATGGGATGGTGCATGAAAATCATTTTATTTCGGAAGGCACGATTCTTCTTTCTATACCATAGCAGAAAATGGTCTGTTAGGAACTCCACATATCTTGCAGAGGTCATTTTGACACTGTCAGGGCCCCTAAAGGGACCTACCATCTCCCTTCCCAATATTCCAGCCCAAATCATCACTCCACCACCTCCTTGTTGACGTCTCAGTCTTGTTGGAACAGGGTGGCCATTCACCAACCATCCAGAACTCCATCCATCTGGACCATCAAGTGTAGCACGGCATTCGTCAGTGAATAAAACTGTTTGAAAATAAGTCTTCATGTAATTCTGAGCCCATTGCAAACGTTTCTCTTTGTGAGTTTTGGTTAGGGGTGGTCGAAATGCAGCTTTATGTACAACTGCCAGCCTCTGAAGGATCCTGCATCGAGAGGTTTTTGGGACTCCAGAGATGCCAGCAGCTTCAAATACCTGTTTGCTGCTCAACAGTGGCTTTTTTTTATTTTTATAGCTGTCCTTTTAATAACATTAATTTGTCTGACAGAAACCTTTCTTAATAAGCCTTTATATGATCGAATTCTTCTGTGCTATGAATCACTCACAAATCTTTTGACAGTTCGATGATCTCTTTTCAGTTTTCACGATATATCAACTGTTTTCATGCCTGCTGCACTATTTCATGCTTTTCATCTTCAGAAAGATCTTTCTTCCTCCCCATATTGCATGAGAACTGTGACTTGCTTAATAATGTGGAACAACCTCTTTAAGTAGGTTTCCCTTTAACTAAGATCACCTGGCATATTAACTAATTAACTAACCTGTCTAAGATTGATACCAGTTATCTTAAAACATGAGAAAAAACAAACAAACACGTTCTTTGAAAAAAAACTAAAACCTGAATATTTATTTTTATGAAATCCTACTGATATGTTACTTGCATAATAATTTGGAACACGGTGTACTTCAAATCATTTGAGCATTATTGAGATACTATTATAGTTTTTGGTAATATTTTGAATTTGTTTTTAGTTTTATTATTTTCTTTTTAGTTTTTAGTCAAAATTTAAGTTAGTAATTTTGTTGTGTTTTTGTCATTTTTATTATTATTTTTTAAATATGTCTACAGTTTTTAACACATTTTTGTTTTAGTTTTTTAGATATTCTAGTACATCAAGTATTTATTAATTTTCATCTAATATTAAAATTTTATTTTACTTGAGCTTTATTTCAATTAATTTAGTTATCAGTAACACTGATGTGAGTACATACCTGATTTAACTTGGGCGTTGAGCACGTCATGTGAACTGAGGGAGCGTAGACAGGGCAGATCAAATGCTGAGCAATTACTCAGTTGAGCAAAATCCCAGCCCTGTTTCATAGCATCCCATCTACAAAATAATAAGCACCATCAGCAGCAGCTTCATCATGCATTCTCTATTGTTCTATAGGCTAAGGCTCTGTTCCAAAACCTTGTCTTGCTGAGATTCTAAAAAATTACATTATATTTATTCTTCAGAGAGAAGCCAATCCCAGAATGCATTGCACCAAGGCATAAATGAAAGATAGTGGCCCAGTGGATGAGATGAGGAAAATGTTGATTAAAAATGTATTAAAAGAGTCCAGTTCAATCACAATGAAGTATTTTACCTTATACTCGTATGTGTTGAATGTTTATTAGCAAGCTGTTAGTTTCAAATTTATTGGCTCCGGGCCGAGGTAGCTGACCAGGTTTTGGGACAGAGCTTAAAGGGATGGTTCACCCAAAAATGAAATTTCTGTCATTAATTACTCACCCTCATGTCGTTCCAAACCCGTAAGACCTTTGTTCATCGTTGAATGCAAATTAAGATATTTTTGATGAAATCTGAGAGCTTTCTGACCCCCCATAGACAGCAAGGGCCCTATCACGATCAAGGCCCAGAAACGCAGTAATGACCAAATTTTCATTTTTGGGTGAACTAACTGTTTTATGTGAGTTTTACCTGGTTTTCAGTGGCAAAGAGAATGGTAAACTCTGTATTGCTGCATGTCTAAACAAAGACTCGCTGCTCTGCATCATCAGATGAAGACACACTGATTGGGCTCCAGCGCTCTCACTAAACAGAGTAACCTACACACACAGATATCATATACTGTAATTAGATGTCCACACTGTCGTCATTCATCCACCCCCGTGTTCCCTGATACCTTATTTGGGTCTCCTCCAAAAGCTGCAATGTTTTCTTGGACCCAACGCAGTGCTGCCTGCTGGTCTAGAATCCCATAGTTCCCCACTGCAGAGCTCTTGGGATCTTTGCCTGTGACTAAGAAGCCAAACGCACCTAAAAATTGGCCAGAACATCTTAGTAAGTGGCTCAGTCAGATGTCATCATGTACACCAATATGGAAAATGAGTTTGACTAACCAAGACGATACTCCATGTTTACAACCACCGTGTTGCTATAGTTACTGATGAAGCGGCCGTCATATAGAGGTTTGGAGGCGGAGCCAGCGATGAAGTCACCGCCGTGAATCCACACCATCACCGGCAGTGCTGTTACTATCGGCAATGACAGGTTGACACTCACAGGAACAAAGACGTTCAGATACAGGCAGTCCTCACTAACCTGTGCAAATGCACACATTCATGCATTAGGGTGTTGCTGTGGAATTCCTAAAGTGAGCTGAGTCTTTGTTTGCAATGTGGTTGCTATGGCATTGCAGTGTGGTTGTCAACGTGTTGCTATGTGGCTGCTAGGAGTATTTCTTTTCTTATTGCTATGTGGTTGTTAGGGTGTTGCTATGCAGTTGTTAAAGTGTTCTGAGTCTTTCTTAGCATGGTCTAATGTGGTTGCTTGGGAATTTCTAAGTGGTTGCCAAGGCATTGCTATTTGGTTGCTAAAGTGTTCTGAGCATTTTAAACATGTGAAGTGTGGTTTCTAGATGGTTGACTGGATGTTGCTATGTGGTTGCTAAATTCTTCTTAGTGTTTCTAAATGTGTTGCTCTGTGACTTGAGTGTTTCTATGCAGTTGCTGACATGATCTGAGTTGTTTTTTTGTTTTGTTTTTACCATGTTCCAGTGTGGTTCCTAGGATGCTGATATGTGGTTGCTGAAGTGTTCTTAGTATTTCTTAGTTTGTTGCTATGTGGTTGCCAGGGTTTTATTATGTGGTTGCTGGAGTGTTCTTAGTGTTTCTTAGTGTGTTGCTATGTGTTTTCTAGAGTGTTGCTATGTGGTTGCCAGGGTGTTGCTATGTGGTTTCTACAGTAGATTGTTGCTATGGGGTTGCCAGGGTTTTACTATGTGGTTGCTGGAGTGTTCTGAGTGTTTCCTTGTGTGTTGCCATGTGATTTCTAGAGTGTTGCTAGGTGGTTTCCAGGGTGTTGCTATGTGGTTGCTGGAGTGTTCTGAGTGTTTCTTAGTGTGTTGCTATGTGGTTTCTAGAGTGTTGCTAGGTGATTACCAGGGTGTTGTTATATGGTTGCTGAAGTGTTCTGAGTGTTTCTTTGTGAGTTGCTATGTGGTTTCTAGATTGTTACAAGGTGGTTGCCAGGGTGTTGCTATGTGGTAGCTGGAGAGTTCTGAGTGTTTCTTAACGTGTTGCTATGTGGTTCCTAAAGTGTTGCTAGGTGGTTGCCAGGGTGTTGCTATGTGTTTGCTGGAGTGTTCTGAGTGTTTCTTCGTGTGTTCCTATGTGTTTCTTAGTGTGTGCTGCTATGTGGTTTCTAGATTGTTGCTAGGTGGTTGCTGGAGTGTTCTGAGTGTTTCTTCGTGTGTTGCTATGTGGCTCCTAGAGTGTTGCTATGTGGTTGCCAGGGTGTTGCTATGTGGTTACTGGAGTGTTCTGAGTGTTTATTTGTGTGTTGCTATGTGGTTTCTATATTCTTGCTAGGGGGTTGCCAGGGGATTGCTAGGTTGATAAAGTGTCCCTATACAGTATATGTCCATATAGTACAAATGGCATGGCAAATTACATTATTAAAATTAATAGTTTTGAAAAACCTCTAACCTTAAAAATGTAACATTGATTTTTTTATTGATGCTCAAGCCTTCAGGACATTAAATATATGAATGTAATACACACTATGATTGCCTAAATGCACTGTTTTAATTTGTGGACGGTTTGCAAATGTGAGTGTTTCATACCTTAGGAGGACACATCCGAGAGAACTCACCAGCACACACCTGCATGCAAGCAGGACGGGGAAATGTGGCATCATAAGTGTACGTCCAAGGTGACACGGGTGAAGGAGGAGCCCAGCGTTTGTCCCCCACAGGAGGGTCTGCATATGGAATCCCATAAAACACATGAGCTTTATCCAGAGTATGGCCACGAACTCGCCCGAGATGTGTGATGACCACTGGATCTCCACTAGAGGTATCATCCAAGGCTTCAGACGAGGTGTGATCCAGTGAATTAATCACGCATTCACCATCACATCCCACCTTATTCAACTTCTCATCCATCTCAGGCTCCTTGTGTACAATATTATCACCTTCACAATTATTTTTATCACATTCAGTTCTGGTTGATATGGAATCAGCTACTGAATGCATATCAGTCGATTCAGCCACAGTGTTTCTTGAAAATTCATCAGCACTAGAATAAAACTCTAGAGCCTTAAACGGGTTTAAAGCGGGTTCATCTAAAAAAACATCATCCAAGCTCTCCTGTGTTTCATTACGTTCAGTGTTTGGGATGTTGAACATCATTATCCGAGTTCCAGTTTGTTGAGTTTCACTTTCAAGTCTTCCTCTTAGAATTGGCATCAATAATTGTAGCATGACCACAATCAACGTAGTGCCAAACAACACCATGATGGCTTTTGAAACCACCGAGTCAATCACAATAGAATTAGTTAGTTCCACTTACTTCAACAGGAGAATCTCAGCTGCCTAGATCCACAAACAGATGCTTGCATAAAGTTTTATGCTGTAAAATCCCGTTACTATCTTCCCGTAACTGTTATTTGTCTTCAGTCAGCAAACAGCGAGTGTGTAAGAGTAGAGGAATCCGACTCTGGCTCGTGCGCCTGTTTCGCGTGACATCAATGAGACTGGCCTGCATTCACAAACATTTCTCTCTCACACACTCAACACTCGTTCACAAGGACGCTATTGTGAAACAAATCAGGTTACTGGCAGTGAGAGTTCAGGGTACTGCAGATGTTCAGGTCAAGCTGTAAACTAATGTTTTGTCTAGGCTACATCAGAATCACACTGAATTGATTACGAAAGCATAAAAGCAGTTTTATAGTGTATTTATATTTATTTTGCCTCAGTTACCTGTTTGTGCTTTAACTTCTTCAGCTCAGTCAGCCTAGTACTGCTGTTGTCAGTGTACTTCTGTGTAGAGATCCCTCACAAAGGCACAGGATGCAAGAGTCCAAGGAAGGTAATCTTTAATCCACAAACTAACCGAGACTAAAAGAAAATTACTGGCAAGGATCGATCGAGGAGAAATGAACTAATTAACAAGCTAGAAGCAGGGTTGGGGAGTAACTAGTTACATGTAACGGAATTACATTAATTAATTACAAAATAAATGTAACTGTAATCTGTTACAGTTGTACAAAGGCGATGATTACAAAGGCGATCACATCTGAATATTTTCACACACACACATATTTGATTGATTTCTATCCAAAATTGCATTGACTGCTCTAAAATGTGAGAGAACAATGTTTCAGCAGTTTAGGACACAGAATAGGACACGAGTTAATTTGGTAACTGTTTTATTTCCTATTTGAGTTTATGTATAGGCTATATTTTTTAAATTAACATTGTTAGATGCCAGTGTTTCCTGTCATAGCTTTGCAAAAGGTTTGATTTCAAAAACAGTATCATAGCTATTAAAATATATATTTTTATGATTTTAAATCTGTATTTAACCTCAGAAAGATCTCAAAATAAAAGGAGGTGCTAAAGTCTGATTTTGTGGTGCTCTGCTTAGAAAAAATGAGAAAAGTCATCAGATTAAGAAAGTTAATCAATAGTAATCAAATAAAGTCATTCAAATAGGTACACTACTTATCACATTTTAAATAGGGTAACTTGTAATCTGTAACCTATTACATTTCCAAAGTAACTTTCCCAGCACTGGCTAGAAGCAATGACAAACTAAAGAAACTATCAAACAGAAATACAAACAATAAACATGGCTAAAAAAGGACTCAGAATACAACAAACGTTCTGGTCTGAGATTTTCTGAAAATATATTAAAAATGCCATTTCTACAGAAATACAACTCTTTTTTTAATGTTTTAAAGTTCTGAATTAAAATTTATTTTGTTATTTTTTCGTGTGGCTTAAAGCAAAAAAAAAGTTTTAAAAAGAAAATGTTGCATTAATAGGTTATTTTAGGCATTTTAAAAAAGTATTTTGGCATAATTTAAAGTTATTATTTAAAAAATCCTTCATGATATTCATGACTGAAAATTTTTTATTTATTTATTTTATTTAATGATGTAGATGTGCACTCTCACATGTATTCCTTGTGTCCGAAATATTTGATTGATTTTTACTTAATGGGTACACTTGACCATCATTAAAAGACTTGTTTTTTTTTTTGGTTTTCTTTATCGAAAATTGTTTAAAAAAATTTCAGAAACCTTTATGAAATGTTTTTGTCAAGAACTTGACTCACATGCATTTTTAAAATATTTCTCAATTTCTTCATCTCTGACATCCTTATGTGTCATTAGCCCAGGTGTACAGACATCTTAAAATAATGACACATTACTCATGCACTAAGAGAGCACTGCTTATTGATTACTCAGAAACATAAACACACAACTACTTCAAAACATAATTCATAACTCGTGACTCATAGCTGTTCTCACTAACGGCCTACAGTGTGCTATACGTACGCCCGTTTCCATGGTGACTGTAAAATCATCAGGAATGTGTCGTGACTACGTTGGTTATATGTGTGTGTGAAACACACAACAGCTGAATTCACAGGCACTGTACTGATGTGTATCTTCACTACCACACACAGTCATACTCACGCTTCATAATCCTGAGAGGTTGTAACACACTTTAGAAATGAGATTGAGTCTGAAGGCTAGAAAATCACACAGAAGACAAGCAGTAAGAGTATAAAATATCAAGCCAGGTTTATTCAACTAGCACTTTTATGATGGCAATTCTTACAAGTAAAATGAAAATTCCAGTTTTCTAAATGCATTTACAGGCCTATGGAACTAAAATAAATGATTTACACACAGCAGAAAAGAAAACTATACATGTATATTTATAGACAGATTTCTTATTATTATTTCAGTGATTGCTAATTTAATATCCAACCATAACGAAATTATGGAGAGATGCAAATTTTAAGGTGGAACAGGTTCACAGGATGACATTAATGTGTTGCATAAAAGTAGAGTAGCCACCAAACTCCTAGTAGACACAGTCCAAGATTAGTCAGCCAGTAGGAAATGCTGTGGGCTGAAGAGGGCGGGCCATAGTCCCACCCAGGGAACCAATCATATCCTGTAAAGAGAGACATCACAGCATATCTGAGCAAGATTGTATGCAAATTGGATATAAATATGGAAATGATAAATAAAGTCTAAAAAGATTAGATTGGCATGAAGATATTAAGATATTTTAAATATAATCATGGTTGTCTAAAAAGCTTCTTGTGAAAAGTGCTATACAAATAAAATTGACTTGACATTTTTGTGATGTATTGTCAAATAGTCAAAAAACTTACTAAATATATTTATAATTTAGTTACACCTAAATTAACTGGTTTATTCAAGTCAAATATATTATTAATATGGTTTCATAAAACTGACTACACTGTAAAAAATTACTAAAAATAGATTAGTGTAGTACGTTTTACAAGACAATACTATTTAAAATTGCACATTTAATTCAATGGGCTGAAATTTACTAGCAATTTCTAAATAAAAATTGTAATATCAGGTAGACATCCTGTAGCTCCTCTGCACAGTGAATATGGACATTTTTTATAGTTTTTATATATTAATATAAATGTTATGTAATGTAATGTTTTATATATATATATATATATATATATATATATATATATATGTGACCCTGGACCACAAAACCAGTCTTAAGTCACTGGGGTATATCTGTAGCAATAGCCAAAAATACATTGTATGGGTCAAAATTATCCATTTTTCTTTTGTGCCAAAAATCATTAGGATATTAAGTAAAGATCATGTTCCATGAAGATATTTTGTAAATTTCCTACTGTAAATATATCAAAACTTAATTTTTGTTTAGTAATATGCATTGCTAAGAACTTCATTTGGACAACTTTAAAGGCAATTTTCTCAATATTTAGATTTTTTTGCACCCTCAGATTCCAGATTTTCAAATAGTTGTATCTTGGCCAAATATTTTCCAATCCTAACAAACCATACATCAATGGAAAGCTTATTTATTCAGCTTTCAGATGATGCATATATCTCAATTTCGAAAAATTGACACTTATGACTGGTTTTGTGGTCCAGGGTCACATATATATATATATATATATATATATATATACACTATAAAAAAATTGTTGTTTCAACTTGAAATAATTTGTTACCTCTCCGCCTTAAGATTTTTAGTTTAATTAACTAAAATATTCCAGTTGTCACTTAAACTAACATTGAGTAATTGAAAATTTCAAGTTGACTAAACTAAAAATTTTAAGTCAGCGGGGTAACAAATTATTTTAAGTTGCAACAACTTTTTGAAACAATTTTTTTTACAGTGTGTATATATATATATATATATATATATATTATATATTATATTATATTTAATCATTTAGCAGACGCTTTTATCCAAAGCGACTTACAAATGAGGACAATAAAAGCAATCAAAACCAACAAAAGAGCAACAACATGCATATATACATACATACACACATATACACACACACACACATATATATATATATATATATATATATATACATATATATATATATGTGTGTGTGTGTGTGTGTGTGTGTGTGTGTGTGTGTGTGTGTTTGGAAAGAGACATTGTGTGAGTGTTATTTTGATGTTTCATTGTGAAAGCTCTTACTACAGACGTTGTCCCGGCAGATCTCTGACCCACAACCGCTGCAGGCCACACCTGCTATATATGGAGTAACACCATGAACGTGTCCCCTGTAACAGAGCATGTTAGAATAACTTTACTAAACATCGCCACAAGAGGCAGACATAGCAATATTTTGACCTGCGCTGAACATTACTATGTATTTGCAACTATAAATCAAGCAAAAACTATTTTACAGAGAGATTCATGGTCATAACCACCATAGATACAAAGTCAATGTGTTCCCATAATGTGGTAAATATATACACTCTTAAAAATAAGGGTTCGTTATTGGCATTGATAATTTCATGAAGAAGCTTTAAAAATGGTTCTTTTATAGTGGAAAAACGTTCTTTAGATTATTCAAATGTTCTAAGAAAAAATGGCTCTTTAAAGTACTGTTTGCTGAGAGGTTCTTTGAGAGAAACCCAAAAATGGTTATTCTATGGCACTAGTGGGTTCTAAACAAAAACACACAAAAAAGTGTATATAATTTATTTATTTTTTCATTTCTTGGTTCCCCTAGTTTTGAGCATTTGGTTGCATTTTTGCAAATATAAAGTCTAACTTACGTATCGCCATAGTTGCACACAAAAATAGTGGACTCTGGGTGAGAGGAGAAGTTTTCGATTCCTTTAGAGCACACATTTACAGCACAGCCCATCTTGAAGCTTGTAGACCACATTAACTGAAACATACAATACATGCACAAATACATAAGGCTGATAAACAAACCTTTTCAAACCAAAAATATTCACAGCTGAACATACCTGTGCGTAGTGGCCACACAAGCGTGAGCAGTTGTTACTTTTGAGTGAGTAAGCTCCTTCTTTGCTCCATCTGTGTATGGCGTTCTCCACTGAGAAGGCTGAAAACGGAGCCCCCAGCCAGATGTTCTCGCCCATCCACCCAAACAGCGGGTGCCCAAAATGTGCCAGCCCAGGGTGATGAGAGGCCTTGCAGTGTCTCGCTCGGTCTCTGGCACCTTTGGCCAATTCATTGTCCCAGGACTGTGAACAAACAATACTCCAAATCAATTAAATTACAAAACACAGATATATAACTGACAGGATTAGATGAACAAGTGCCATTAAAACATATTTAAGCAACATTCTCACATTCTTTAGTGTCTGAAAAATATCGTCCTTTTATTATTTCAATTCTTGATCTCTGTTTTTATCGTTCATCATGTGGAAAAAATTAGTTCTAAAGTGATTCCAACATTTCAACGAATGATTCCAACGTTACTCTTTGTGGTTTTCGTTATAGTTACGATGTGAATTTACCTATTCTCAAAGAATTAGAACGATTATTAAAACTTTATCATCCTTGGGGTGAACGGGCCCGTTAGAATTAGATTTATTCCAGAATATTTGATTCCGAAACACTTTACTGTGTACAACTGGTTGTTCTGTGCTAAAATATTTCACTTATTTGAACCAATTCAACCACAATCATTTGCTTACATATTACTAATATGCTTATATTTGCAACATTAAAAAAACACTGATTATTAGATCAAATGAATAACACATTTCAAATGATCACTGGTGAAGAGATATCTGAGAATATCTTTCCAGAACCTTCTTCAGGCGCCATCACAATCTGAAAGACCCTTTGTTTTCTTTTCATTCTTCTACTACTACTAAAAAAACAACAACAATCCAGATCAATACACACACACAGTAGGGAGCCTTTCCTTTCCACTCATACAAAAACATCTCTCCATTGCCATGGCAACCAGAATTATGGTTGTACATATTTTTTATACTGAAACCAAACACTGAGACAAAAACAAAATGGCATGCTGTTAGCATAGATATATTACCATGAGCGTTTAAAATGTGGAACATGGAGACAACAGGTTTTACAGACAAACAAGTAAACACACAAATGTAGATGAACATGAGTAAACAAGATGAGAAACTGCGCGAATGATTATGAACACATAAATACTATCAGGAATGATTAATCTAGAAGAAAACATCAAATACCTGCGTCCTGATCACCTGTCTTACCATTGAGCGCGCGCCGGCCGCAGGTGGAGCGGTGCGCGAGCGCTGCGTGTTATGCGCCTGCACACACCTGCGGATGAACTCGGGCTCCGTTATTCCCGGTAAGAGCGCCAGAACGCCGCAGGAGCCGTACAGAAGCACCGACATCCGTAAGAGGAGACCGCCGAGAGAGTCCATGGCTGGAGACTGTCCTGAGCCGCGGTGCTGCTTCGCTCTGGATAAATGAGTCAATGGAGCATCACTGCAGGAGACGCGCTGACCTGTGCGTCATGGTGCCGTGGATTTGCCCACTCTCTATCTCTCCCTCTCTGTCTGTCTGTCGCTCTCTTTCTGTGTCTGTTTGTCTGTCTTTCTTGGTACAGGGGCTTTTTAAAGGACTGAAACGCAACCGCCCACCATGTCACGAAAAGATAAGATGCGCGGGGCTCTTTGTCTTCCCTCACGCACGAGTTCAGCGCGCACGCACACGCTTGTCCAAATGTAAATTTAAGCGTGAGACAAAAAAAGGCCATTTTGCCATATTTAGCCCGTTCATATTTAGAATGTCTATTTAAAAATAAATTTAGAATTATTTTTTTCCCGCTAAATATATTAGTTTAAGTTAATTTATTGTCGATTTAAAATGTTTTAATGAAAATTATTTAAATGCAGTAGTGTTGTGTAAGTGGATATTGTTTAAAATGTTTAGAATAATAATGGTTGTTCTCAAGGAATATTGCCTTTAATCATAGATTTATTTAATAATAAATTAATTATTTTATTTGAATATGCTGCTCTTTCATTTAGCCCTTCATTCTTTCATTCAAGATTTTTTGTTTATTTATTTTTTTGATAATATTTAGATCTTTTTTTTTTTTTACCTCATCATGTATAGAAACGGGATAGGCCTATACTCTAATCTGCACATTTTTATACATTTGCGTAATTACATTTAAAAATTTGGGTCTTAGTAGCATATTTTATTTTACTACATATTTGTCTGTATTTTGCTTACCTAATTATTTCTCATTCATTATCATAGTCTTCATAAATGCATTAACAGGGTATTTTTGCAGGACGTTTCAGACTACATTACCCACAATCCTGTCATGAGCACAGTCACGTGTGTTGGGTTTAAAATCACCACAGCAACGGGAGCACGGAAGTGAACCCTGTTAATTTGAACAACCATTTGCACAACTATTTACATAAATAGTGGACAGCACCATATAATAATGAAAGCAAACGTGAAAGCTTCACCTTTACAAAAAAGTGTGCAGCAGGTAAGTGCGTAATGCCTGTAATGGCTTTTTAAAACGAGCAGGTGTTACCTGTGTTAATTGTTCTGTAAATTTACATGTATATTTATGTCAAAAAAAGCCAACGACTGGAGCAGACCGCGGGCCGAGGCCAGCAGGGTGAGTTTAGAGAAATAAGAAAAGCTTACAGACACAAATAATAATTTTCTGTAGAACCATGAGTTGTTATTTATGCAAGTTATTTAATAATTAAATATCTCACAGAGTTCCAGAGTTAAAGTTAGAGACCCTGCAAGACACGGAGGAGGAGGTGGGATAACAAGACATGATGCTGTGTAGTTTATTATTTTGATTACGAATCCTTGTGGATTTAATGTTACAGTACATGTCATTTTGAACAGCATTTCCCCATAATTCCAAAGGATGCTGCTGTCAAGGTTGTCCCAGGAGATCTGACAGCCATGAGCTGGGGCTCTCCAGCCTCCACACAATCAAAGCAGGTGCTCATTCGAAATGATCTTAAATCACCTTAAAATTGCAATTCTGTCATAATATACTCTTTTTTTTTTTTTCTGTGGAACAAAGAATGATTTTGAAGCACTGCTATTTTTCTCCAGCGCAATTACAATGAACGAGGCTTTCAGGCTTCAAAGCTTACTGTCTGTTCCTCACATAAAGCATGTTTCTAAAACAGGTTTTCCCCCACATAATACATCTTTATATCTGCTGTATATCAGTGTATTTTAGTATAATTGAGATACTATTATAGTTTTTATTAATATTTTGAATTAGTTTTTTAGTATACAGTAAACAATATATGATTTTTATATGTATAGTTTTCGTATTTTATATGTTATGTTATGTTTTATATGTAATTTTTAAATTTTAGTGTATTTTATTTCAAGTAACATTTTTTTATGGTTTAATAACCCTGCTGTATATAACTACAACTGTATATGACTTCAATGTTTAGGTTAAGCGTCTTGTGCTTTTCCCTCCCTGTGTTTTGTGACCGAGATGGACTCAATTAAAAATCAGGTGTCTGCTGTGGATAATGGGGAATCACTTCAGCTGAGCTACAGAGTTCAGACACAGAGAAGTCCACAGTCTATTCACAAACCCAACCTAGATTCATCCCACTTCACCTGTAAAATCACAGCACAACCCAACTACAACCAGTCCAACACTGTACGACCAAACAGCAAGATGAGGGATGCGGTGAGTTCTGCAAACTTTAGCGTTGAAATAAGCACAGTGGTCAGGATAGATCATTTTTACTTCATAAGTAAAATATTTACAAAAACGTGACATCACTGAAACGCTTTCTGAAATTTATAGTGATTTAATATTGACAAAAACAATAGTAAATGTACTAATGAATCCTACCTGTCACTCCACAAATCAATGTCATTGAAAATATGTTGAATGCTAGTGATTTATTTTATTTTATTTCCATTTTTTATTTCCACACAAAGCAATTTATGTGTTAATGTATTTTATTTTATTATTTTTTAATTTGATTTATTTCCAGAAAAAAACAATTCATATTTTGTTTTATTTTAACCACACATTTATCATGTTTCCACACAAAGGCAGTTTATAACAAATTTTATTTTATTTTATCCATACATTTATCATGTTCCTACACAAAAGCAATTTATAACTTATAACTTATTTATTTTTGTATATTTTTTCAGACATTTATTATGTTTCCACACAAAAGTAGTTACTCGTGCAATTATGACATCTACTCTGTTGACCTCCATTCAGGCCAAACGTCCTCTGCTACATGGAATTGGTTTTTGACCAGAATTTGTTGTCTCCCCCTGGAGGAGGGTGTTTGTGATGCTCCAGAAGTCCTATGTGAGCACATATTGTGATTGGATGATATATTTATGTGTTTGTGAGTAGGAGGAGCTTACCGAGGACAGGAAACTGCAAGCAGTAATTGAGCAGGTTATGGTGGATCAGCTGTCGAGGTCAGTATCTCTCTTTCTCTCTCTCTCTCTCACTCTCTGTTCCATTTTTGTTCTCAGTTTGTGGTGAGTAATAACATCGTGAGGTTTCTCTAATGCTCACGCAGGGCTGTCATTAGCGATCCGGAACAGAATGCTGTGTCTGTCAGTCCCACGAGTGTCCCACCACGCTACAGGAGAACTCTTCACCACACTAAGTAAAACCCACACGCATACATGACTCAGATACTAAACGCTCTCTTTCTCCCCTTCTGTCTCATACTCATGGATTTGGAGAAGGTCACAGTGGTTACGTCCCCACTTTCATTTTTATTTTGATATTTTTGTATTTTTATACATAATAGATGTTTTTGCTAAGGAAAGCACCACTATTATTATTATTGCTCACACTGATTTAAACAAACTACTAATCTTAAACTTTGGCAGCTGTATATAAGCATGCACTCTGGACACCTTCACAACCACATAGTAGTGCCTTTGCAACTACCCACAAGCACTCAATAATCGTGATGGCCAGTTTTGCAAGAACCACTCATATTATCTTTAAAAATTTAACAGCATAAAAGCGTAAAAGTAAAGTTCTCAGTTAGAATCCTGGAATTGTGTTGTCCAACATAGGGAAGAATATACATTTCTAATATAATGTCGGTTTACATATTGATTTTACTACCTCAGATAAAAGCATCTGCTAAATCAATGTTTCCTAAACTTTGGGGATTTGAGAGGGAACTACAGGGGGTTCAAGAGTTAATGAAAGGCTAATAATTAATTAATAAAAATGTAAAAGTATGTGTTTAAAATAAATAAATAATTTTAAATGAAAACCAATCAAAATAAAACATTTACTAAAAGATAAAAGATTTTATTTGTTTACCTGTATTTTTCGGGGACCATTAACTGACATCAGAAAACTGTGAACATGCAAATGTGTTACATTATTGAAATGCTAACTTAAAACAATTTATTTGGAGTATTTGAGGTATTTTAAATATTTTGGGTATTTTTGAGTAAATATTTTAGGTAAGAATGGTTCAGCTGACAAAAAAAGTGTAGAACTATCTGTTGAAAGAAAGAAAGAAAATACATGTTTAAAGCAGTGGTTTTGAACCTCAGTTTCACACACACAAAAAAAAATTACAGACTCATTCGACATCATTTTCGCTGGCCCTGTCTTGATCCACCAATAGATAATTTTGCAAGGCTGCTGTTTGTTTGCACTTCATTGGAATTATCTAGAATGCTACTCGAAACTCTAATTAAGTATCAATAACTCATCTAAAAAACCACAAGTTACATTTAAAGTGAGTAATTGAAAAAAAAGAGGGTTTTTGTTGAACCCAAAGTGCGGCAAAGAACCATTCTAATTAAATCGAGTTCAAATTTGTCATCACTGCAGAAAAAACACCCATTCACAAGCTTGTATTTTGCTTATGGTAAAACTCTGATTTGTGCTATTTAGGTTTTTGTTTTATGTCTACAGAGTAAAAACTCGGATGTCTTTAACAGAGAACATCTTATCCAACAAGCTCTGCTTTCAAGCCAGGATTTTATCAAGGTAATTACAGCTACTTCCTTACTTACTTTTAACTTTTTTTAGTATTTTCTTTTGTAATTCGCATGTGTTTGATATATAGGTGTGGACGTGAGGCGTGTCGAAAACTGATTGGCTTCTTTTTCACATGTGACCAAACACTGACCGTGTACGAGTACCGAAATTTTGGTAAAAACAGGTAAGGCTGAAATGCTTTGCATTTATACAGTTACAGCTCACACATAGTTTTCCTCCACATTTTAAAAAAGCTAATTGTTTATCAAAACTCTTTCAGATGGAACGCACTGCCCTTTATCGCGCGTGGTGTGTATTTGAACAGAGGGAGGCCGTACTGCCTGCAGGACATCTCACAGGTTCGACACACTCATCATTTGTCACACACACACACACACACACACACACAGACTAATATTAATTCATTAACACTCTGCCTACATCACCCAGGGTGCCGAGCTTCGTTTCTGTGCAGACGGCCCACACCTCCCCCAAAGTCTGAGACACCAGCCGTGCCTGACCCTCAGAGTTACTGATGTGGATGACACAGCCAAGGGAGCCCTGCTGTATGTACCACTCACACATACATACACACACACACACACACACACACACACGCGCACACACACACTCTCACACACACACACACACACACACACACACACATTTGTTTTTGTGGTTTACAGGGACTCTCCATAGGCGTAATGGTTTTTATACCGTACAAACTGTATGGGCTATTGCCCTACACCAACCCTACACCTAAACCTACCCCTTACAGGAAACTTTCTGCATTTTTAGATTTTCAAAAAAACACCATTTAGTATGTTTTTTAAGCCTTTTGAATTACAGGGACATAGGCAGTGTCCTCATAAACCACCTTCAAATTGTAATACCTCTGTCATACCCATGTCATTAAACAAATTTTGTCCCCGTAAACCACAAAAACCAGTACACATATACACACACACACACACACACACACACACACAAACAAACGTGTGTGTGCAAGTGAAAGGGCTCAGAGTGTTTCTTTTGCACAGAACTCAGTCTGGGGAAACTCTACATCGTCTCTCTGAAGAGGAAATCAATGATCGAAACACTCTAAAGGAAATTCAAGGTTAATACTTAACACAAGCCATTTTTTATTGAAATGCATAAATATTCATCCAGAATGTTTCTCACCCACACAAACCTGTTTATAAGGTGATGTCATTTTCCATGTTAAAATTGGAGCTGTCAGAATTTGTACTCAGATTAATTGCATGATAATCAATCAGTCGGTAAGGTCGGTTAGATTTTCTATTGTTTTTGAAAGAAGTCTCGCTTATGCTCACCAAGGATGCATTTGTTTGTTCAAACAAAACAAACAAACAAACAAACAGTAAATATTATAACAAAGTAACTGCTTTTTTAAAAAAAACATATTACATTTAAAATGTAATTTATTCCTGTGATGCAAAGCTGAATTATCAGCAGTCTTCAGTGTCACATGATCCTTCAGAAATCATTCTAATATGTTGATTTGCTGCTCAAGAAATATTTATTATTATTATCAGTGTTGAAAATACTGTAGTTGTGCTGTTTAATATTTTTGTGGAAACTGTGACACATTTTATCAGGATGAATAGAAAGTTCAAAAGAACAGCATTTATTTAAAATAGAAATAGATTTAAATATAATTAAATAGAAATAATTTAAATAGAATAATAATAATTTAAATAGAAAACAAATATCTTTATTGACACTTTTGATCAATTTAATGCATTCTTACTGAGTAAAAATATCAATTTCCTTTAAAGTCTTTTACTTTCACAGCACTTGTTTGTAAATATAATTGTGCAAACAATTATATGTACAAACCAAATCAAATTTATCAGTCTGGTCTTGCACCATGAGAATGACATATTTAAGATGTCCTTTAAATGACCTTTAAATACACATATTTGAGTTGCTTGAAATTACACACTTCACCTTAAAGTCACTGTGTACTCTTAGGGCAACATTAATAACAATTAATTAACCAGTCACAGAATGCTTGAATTGGAATCCAGCATTCTGATTGGTGCATGTTTTACAGGTACAGTGCACGATAGGCTGAAGGGACATGCAGTCCAAACCCTGATCAGTCTAGGAAGAGATCTGCAGAACTTACATCTAAAGTCTGATAGTATGCAGCAAAAACAGCTGCTCGGACGATCTCTGATGGAGCAGCTGTGCCTCACTCAACAGGTTAAGAGAAATACAATCATTCATCATTATCATCAATTTTTGCATTTCCCCCAAATATCTATCTATCTGTCAGTCTGTCTGTCTGTCTGTCTGTCTATCTATCTATCTATCTATCTATCTATCTGTCTATCTGTCTATCTATCTGTCTGTACAGCAGAAATGATGAGGTTGTAGGAAAGCAGCAGGCATGCTGATGTAGGACATTATGTGAGCGTGTTGAGTCGTTACGTTAGCGTGTGCCGTGTGTGACAGGACTTCGAGGTGGTGTGGAGGATTGTGAGTCGGCGTGCAGAGGGGCGGGTGCACCCCGCTGATGTGATGCGTGCTGTTACCGGGGAGATGAGCGAGAACAGAAAAGCCGTCTTCCTGAAGGTAACAGACCAGCCGGACTGCTTGCGTCCTCCAGAGGACGCCCTTGAGCTCTGTGACTTATTGAGTTTCCATTCTGGCCATTTGCTGCAGTTTTGAATGTTTGTATCTTTCTCTTTTTTTAGGTTTATGTAAAGCTCGACCCAAATAAAACCGGCTCCATCTTCCTCAGCGATATTGAAAAATTCTATAGAGGCACACAAGAGTCTGACGCAGCACTCGGTGAGCCACTGATCATTTAGTCTCTTGCTCACAGACAAAAGTATTATAGTTGTGTTTATTCAGTGTGAGTCAATATTTCATAACAAATATTGAGTGTTAAACCTGTCACTTAAGTATTCATTTCCAAAAAGGCCGTATAGAGTTCATTTTACAGATACGCTTGTGAAGCTCTTGCAGAAGCGTATCTGAGTTTCACTCTACAAGAGTAACATTACTGCATAGACCACATGGATGATTGGTGTTTATGAATTTATTACCAATCTTATGTCAAACTGTTGACAGAAGCCAATCCGAACCCTGACTTCCTGGCCTTTGTACGGGAAGCAGGAAAGGTCACCAAGACCGTGTCCTATGCTGAGTTTGAGGACTATTATGAGGGTCTGAGTCTTGAAATCCCTGATGATGAAGAATACATCAACAATCTGAGAGCTACGTGGAGTATCTGAGGGCATCTGCCTTTTTTATAGAAGGACACTTTCTGAATATGAATGAAATCTTGAGCTATTATGTTTGTCACTATATGTTATTCTTCATATTCATATTATATTATTCATGGTATGCAGTGTTGTATATTGTATAGCACAGTGTAGAGTACAATTCAAAAATTCAGGGTCAGTAAGATTAATACTTTTATTCAGCAAGGATGCATTAAATTGATCAAAAGTGACAGTAAAGACATTTGATACAAAATTAATGATCCAAAAAATGTCTATTTTAAATAAATGCTGTTCTTTTGAACTTTCCGTTCATCCTGATAAAATCACAGTTTCCACAAAAAATATTAAGCAGCACAACTATTTTCAACTTTGATAATAATTATAAATGTTTCTTGAGCAGCAAATCAGCATATTAGAATGATTTCTGAAGGATCATGTGACACTGAAGACTGGAGTAATGATGCTGGCAATTCAGCTTTGCATCACAGGAATAAATTACATTTTAAATGGATTGAAAAAAGAAAATTGTTAATTTAAATTGGATTAATATTCCACAATATTACTGTTTTTATTATATTTATTTTGATCAAATAAATGCAGCCTTGATGAGAATAAGAGACTTCATATTGATAAATTTAACTTCTCTTTGGACTGGCACGTGCTAACAAGTTTTAATTCATCAATTAATGTTTAAAAATATTAAATGACTGTTAACTTGAGTAACAGTTTGTATTGATTTTATTCTATCTACCATAATATCTGTACATATACAAACCTTAATATGAAAGGCTATGTAAAAAAGAAAATTCACAGATGAATCGTGTCCAATATGGACATATATGCATGCATGGCATCAAAAGGCTATTTGTGTCTGTTTGTGGAAGGGCTCCCTCTGTGTCAATGGCCATTAGACAGTCCGTTCCCTGATCCATTAGAGTAGGTGTGTGTGTAGTCTTCCTCAGAACCCTCCTCATCCTCTTCTTCATCGCTGCGCTCATCGCCCTTCATCTAAAGAGAATGAAAGAGAATTAATCTTGTGCATTTAATCTGCGGAGTTTTTACATACATGCACATTTACATTTTTAATAAACTGATTTTTTATTTTATTTTGGTTTTGTTGCTGTTTAATACATGAAGAAAAGTCCTACCACTCATTAACTGTAGTAAAGTCACTAAATGCAGATACTACTTTATTTGTTATTTTATGTGAAGAACAATGGATACTCACTTTCCCGAAAATAAACTTTTTGACCATCCGGAGAATCAAAGAAGCCCAGAACACATGCAATAACAGCAGCACCACAAGCATGACGTTAAAGAAATAATAGCCAAAAAAGGGTTCAAACTGGTCCAGAGGATACACCCACGTACAGTGGATCAGCCTGTACACACGACACACACAATTTAACAAATGTAACCTTAAAATCTCCCACTCATTTACCTCTGTCACATGCTTACCAGAAAGGGAAGATGATGAGTCTGGTTACCATGAAGACCAGAGCGAACACCACAAAGATACTGTTGCAGGTCGTTTCCCATCCAGCATAGTTAAACATCTTAGCAGACTTAGAAAAACAGAAAAATGACAACCTTTAACACAAAACACTCTATGCATACAAGTTTGGGGTTGGTAAGATTTTTTAACATATTGAATGAAATCTTGTGCTCAGCAAAATACAGTAAAAATAAAAATATTATAAAATGTAATTGCAATTTAAAATAACTGTTTTCTATTTTAATATATTTTAAATGTAATTTATTCCTGTGATGCAATGCTAAATTTTCAGCATCATTACTCCAGTCTTCAGTGTCACATGATCCTTCAGAAATCATTCTAATATGCTGATTTGATAATATACTGAAATAGAAAAATATATCTACAAAAAAAAAAAAATCTCCTACTATTAAATACAATTATCTCCTTTAGTGTTCCTCAGAAGAAAGCAAGTCATACAGGTTTTGGGATGATGTGAAGGCAAGTAAGTAAATGATGGCACTATTTTCATTTTTGGGTAGACTATCCTTCCCTTTAAGACATGTTTAACTCTTCTTCCACTGTTCATCTCTCTCTCTCACCTCGAGTAGGACATCGGATGTGTCGTGCACCAGCATGACCAGTGTGCCAATGCGGATGTAGTTGGCACACCAGGAGAAGGACAGCAGTGTTAGTGTGGCCCAGTGATGGACCAACTGCTCCTTAAAGTCCTACAAATCGACACAGAGAGAAACAGCACTCCATAAACCTAGACAGACATATCTCTGAAGATATGGCAACTTCATATATCAAATTTTTCAGTCATTTACAAATTTCATAAAATTTCTCCAAAGTACATTATTTTACTGAATGTAAAACATCCATTTATTGAACTTTACACATTGAACTTCATGAATTATTGCTTGCTGACTGTTTTATGACATTATTAGGAGTGCTACCTGCAGGCTAGCTGAATAAGAGTGCTTGATGTGACTGTAATCATTTCATCTCATAGTCAAACATTTTTTTTTTTTTAGAGAAGATGAAATATTTATAATTGGTCATAATATTAGTGCATCCTTACCTTACGTTTTACATCTGCAGCCACACTGAACAGTAAAGAACCATAAAAACTCATCTCAATTATGTAATACCAGTATTGAGAATCCAGCAGTGACTGTATACACACACACACACACACACACACACACAAAACAAACATATTTAAAAACCAACCGCCATACAAACATGCTTGCACAAATAAAACCCTCCCGGAGCAACATGCAAATATTCAGACTGGTTTTCGCTGTACTACGTACAGTATATTCGTTTTTGCTTTTAAAACACTCGAATGTAATGTTTTTTTCTTTTTTCTTTTTTTCTTACGTTACACTTAACTTACTTGTTTGGGAAATCCTGCCCACACTTCCCGTAGATCATAAAACCATGGTTTCTGTGGCACAAAACAATACAATTCACAGTTTATTAACTTATTTTTAGAATCAAATGTGACCCTGGACCACAAAACCAGTCTTAAGTCGCTGGGGTATATTTGTAACAATAGCCAAAAATACATTGTATGGGTCAAAATTGTTGATTTTTCTTTTATGCTAAAAATCATTAGGATATTATGTAAAGATCATGTTCCATGAATATATTTGGTAAATTTCCTACTGTAAATATATCAAAACTTAATTTTTTATTAGTAATATGCATTGCTAAGAACTTCATTTGGACAACTTTAAAGGCGATTTTTTTCAATATTTTTTTTTTTTTGCACTCTCAGATTCCAGATTTTCAAATAGTTGTATCTATCTCGGCCAAATATTTTCCTATCCTAACAAACCATACATCAATGGAAAACGTATTTATTCAGCTTTCAGATGATGTATAAATCTCAGTTTCGAAAAATTGACCCTTATGACTGGTTTTGTGGTCCAGGGTCACAAATGACAAATAACATAAACACTAAAGTATTGCAGTCTGTGTTGAGGAGTTTTCAGATGCTTTCTCCAAGTTGCATCGTTACGCCAGTAGGTGGCGTCAAGTGAGTGAATCTTTGAATCATTCGAATCAACAGATTCGTTCAAAACATTGATTCACTTAAGAATGAAACACCGCTACAATGTACTGTACTCGGAGATACTCGATGGTTGACAACAGTTCACTGGTGAAGCAAAAATATTCCAACTAACTGTCAATATTGTTTCTAAAATGTAAGTTACTCATGTTTACCTTCTTGTTTACTGAACTGTTGTATAAAAGCAATATCGTAGTCTACTCAGAGACCGTTGGTCTGAATATATCACCACAGCAGTGATACACTTTGCTCTTGTGAAATTGTTTAGTTAAGTTCTTCAAAACAACAAATTGATTTATGTGTTATTAAAAACTCAATTCAAAAGAGCCCACCCATAATTCTCTACCCTAAACCCTTGATATGGTGATGTGGGATTACATGCCTAAATTTAATAAGTTATGTTTAATAATAGTGATGCTTGTCTTAACAACAAGTTAACGTTGTTAAGTTTGTGTGTGTGTGTTTGGGTGTGTGCAGGGCCTGTCCATGCCTGTTATTGTGCCCGTTTGTGGATCTTCCTATCAGGCTGGCGCTGTTCACAGGTGGGAAAATGTAACTAATTACCCCACAGGCATTTCTCACAAACACACATGCTGATTCAAGGTCTCTCCTGAGAATCTCTGCATGTGCTTTAACACACACACACACACACACACACACACGCAGCTGTTTGGAGGTCATTCAGATGTTCAGATACAGCCTGGGGTTTTGTGTATATGTGACCCTGCACCACAAAACCAGTCTTAAGTGTAAATTTTTCGAAATTGAGATTTATACATCATCTGGAAGCTGAACAAATAAACCAAATAGGACAATATTTGGCCAAGATACAACTATTTGAAAATCTGGAATCTGAGGGTGCAAAAAAATCTAAATATTGAGAAAATCGCCTTTAAAGTTGTCCAATTGAAGTTCTTAGCAATGCATATTACTAATCAAAAATGAAGTTTTGGTATATTTATAGTAAGAAATTTACAAAATATCTTCATGGAACATGATCTTTACTTAATATCCTAATGATTTTTGGCATAAAAGAAAAATCGATAATTTTGACCCATACAATGTATTTTTGGCTCTTGCTACAAATATACCCCAGTGACTTAAGACTGGTTTTGTGCTCCAGGGTCACATATATCAAAAAATCACTTACATCATGTAAAGCCAGCACTCCTCCGAAAGACGAACACAGATAAAAGGCAAACCGCCAACTACAGAGAGGAAATACTACTGTTAATAACAAACATACACTTTAGAAAACGGTTAAAAGGTCAAATATGGCTAAATACAAATGAGTCAATCAAGAAAGTTTGTTTAGTGTGTGTAAATATACCTGGCTTCTTTGAATTTCTTTAGTACTCCAGGTCTGTCTTGGTTCCTCCGTCTGCGGAACCAGCGCTCCACCTGCCTTTCAGACCAGCCCAACTTTTTACACACACCTTTTCTATCTGCCTAAGTACATGACATACACAAACATTACTAGACACACAAACTTCATATGTCAATATGTGCTGGCCCTACATATACCAGTGAATAGGACATAATTTTCTATTAATTGTTAAAGACTGCTTATATAAAACAAAAATTATTAGAGCATGTTTTACAACAAAATATGTTTTAAGTCTTTCAAAATTTCATGTTTAATTCAGTGTGTTGTTTGCCATTCTTTGTAAATATTTGTTATTTCAATCAATTTCTCAGTGAGAATCGTTTCAAAGACACATTTTTTCAGTGTTTGTAATACCTTATACACATTGTGAGACATTATATATTTTCATAAATAACTGAACTACTATTATAATACATTATAGTATGTACCTACCCTCAACTTAACTCAAGCTTTATTTATAAAGCACTTTATTTATATTACACATGGTTCCAAAAGAATCTAATGCATTTTAAAACAATATTTGGTTTTAATAACATGTTTTAATCACTGATCTATATAAATGACTATTTTTGAGGGTAATTTTCACAAAAACATGGCATAAATTACTTGCTAATTATTCTTAATTGTGATTAAGAACATCAATCATTCAGAAATGTTGTATTATTATTATTATTCATTAAAATAAGCCTAAATGGAAGTTTTCAAAATAATTTTCAAAATAATACATAATGTAAAAAAATTCTTAAAGGTCCTTAAATTTTTTTTTTTTTTTTTTACTCTTTTCTTTTCCACCAAACTTATTTTTGTTCTGATTAAATGCATTATATGAATGCATTAAAAATGCATGTATCGGGGGTTACCTGTGTTAGATGTTTAGAGTGTGTTTTGTAGTATTTTTCCAGTACGGGGTTGTGTGACGCTCCCTTGTGAATTTTGTCTTTAACCCCAAGAGCTTCAGCGAGTGGCACCGCGATCAGCCTATTGAATGAGGGAGAGGCAGCGAGACAGAGTCACACCTTCATCTGCTGTTAACCAGAGACGTCCACTGCACTTCAGCAATTATAAGAACATATAATACATGGTGTTTTCACCAGACTTATTAATTAGCTTAAGCAGTAAAACTTCCTTGACCAACTGGCTTTACCAGCTCAGTTTTCCTGATGAACAGCATGAATATACAATTCCACCAGCACTATTCAGCGAAAACCAGCATGTAAATTAATGCTGATGTAAGCTGGTCTTTTCAATAACATTTAGCTTGTGTGTGTACCTTTCATAGAAAGCTCTTAAGCCTAGCAGCAGGACTGCTACAGGTAGAATGATGTACAAATGGGACACACGGGCATAGACACGCCCCTCACTGTCCTGTAGGTCCGCCCATGTCACTGGCCTCGGCAACCACAGCCGATCCCACCAAAACCACTCACTAAGCATCGCCCTGTGAAAAACACACAAACACAGCAACAGCATTTACATGCATTCATTTAGCAGATGCTTTTATCCAAAGTACCTACAGTAAAAAATTAGAATATAGAAGAAGAAACAATGGAAAGCCATGTTTGTGAGTAATCGAGTTGTGTGCCATTCAAATCTAAAAGAGAATGCATTTCATGTTTCTCAATTTGAATTGGAAACATGATGCAGAATTGGAATTCAAATCTGTAATTCAAATGTACGCAAGCAGAGAATGTGAAATGAATGAATTGACATGCAAATAAACTCATGTAACTGTAATTTTTAACTAGAAAAGCAAAGTTTGTCAAGACAGACTTTGAAAAGGCTTCAGTCATGAAATTTATAGGCCTTACAGATAGACATAGATAGATAGATAGATAGATAGATAGATAG